>OZ026599.1:35207182-35214682 GCA_964020085.1 Micromussa lordhowensis | reverse complement strand
TTTTTAATCCTGGGTTAGCGTTAACCGGCTTTCGAACAACCCGGCCCTGGAATGTCCCTCAAAAGTTGTCCAACCAAAGTTGGAAAATAACACACCAGGGCCGGGTTGTTCGAAAGCCGGTTAACACTAACCTAGGATTAAAAGTTAATCGTAGCATTGATTTTTCTTGAATAAAAATGTTTTCAACTGCTAACGTTTTGTGTAGTTTGAGATTACTTAAACTAAAAACAGAAAGACAAACAATATAAACAGAAAACTTCACTGAAAAGTTACAAAACTGAAATCAAAACTCTTGCTAATCCTGGGTTAGCTTAATCGGGCTTTGAACAACCCGGCCCAGGTTACAAAAGTGGACATTACTTTGTTGGTAGACTTTCAAAATGCATAGTTTCCTTTAGTAGAAAGGCAAAACCATTTCACTTATAATTCTTGTCTTTACAAGAACTCACCTGTACAATATCAAATCAAGACTTGAATGAATTGAAATCAACTTTTTCTAAAATCTGTTGTCAAGAGTGAGCCATGACAGTCCATTCAACAATAATTTATTATGTTTTATAACAAAGTTTCCATATAATGCACACTCTGATTGGGTGAAACAGCGTGCCTTATCAGAGTACAGATACACAGGTTGGCGACAGTAAGTGGTTTTCAAATTTTTTGCTTAAGAATTTCGACAAATTCAACCAAAATTAAACATGCTCTGTGACTCGGACAAACACAGCAGAAACAAGCTATTTGTCTGTAGTAAATATAGCTGCACGGAGACCATTGTTAACAACAGTGGTAAACAACAAGTTTTGCTAGATTCCAACAAAATTTGCAACCCCAGCAAATACAGTCAAACCTCAATTATCAAGACTTGTTTGAACCAGATGAAATAGTTTGGATAATCGAGGGTCTGGATAATCCAATATGAATATTAATGAAGAACAAAACTGATTAAATTAAGAAAGCAACATTTAATCATGAAACAACACCTACATACAAATGGAAACCAGGCATTCAGGGCTTTATTGAGCTCTTCATTATGTGCAACTTTCAGCAATTTTTGCCTCAGTCCTTTGCTGGTCTCTAAGTTGGCATAAACTTCATGATCTTTTCCTTGTTCTTGCGGATATCAGAGATCTGCTGCTTACTAATGCCAGATTCAGCTGAAAAATTGGTTCTTTTTTCTCCTTTCTCTAATTGCAAAATTATGGAAAACCAATCACAGAGGCTGAAAGAATGAAAGCGCAGACTCGTGCCAGGCACAACATCTGCACAGCACAGTGATGAAAACATTTAGTACTATGAATATTCTAGGAAGGAAGGGAAAAGGTTATCACTCAAATTGATCATTCAAGCCCACAGCTGTAGTCAGAACTGCATCCTCCACAGACTATGCAAAGCACTGAAAATTTAACATGATCGAGCATTAATATCGTGACCAAATTCTGGTCCTGCTTTCCTTACAAATTTCTATAGATATGTTGATTTAATTAAAGTATATCTGTGTTATTGATATCTTAGCCGATGAAAGCCAAAAATATATATACAAAGCTTATGTTTTTTTGCTAGTGTTCTGAGTTCTCTAGTTCTCACTTAGTGCTGTGTATACTTGTGGAATTTACCAACAGACTCTGTGTCATGAAAGAACAGTCTCATGCTCAAATACTACACAATTTACTTTTTCCTCTGTTGTAAGATGTTCCCTAAAGCCCTGTCCAACTAGAAATGTTTGGCAACCAAACACGATCAAACTTTGTCACCAAACAAAGTTTCATTCGCCAAACCTTTCCCATTTGGACAGGGCTTAACCAAAACAAGGATAACTTGGTGAATAAGTAAAAGTGCTTCATTCTTGTGATTTTTTTCAGGCCAGAACAAAAATCAAAAAGCTTGATTATAAAACATGCAGGTATCCGGCCAATTCAAGCTGCCAAAATACTTTTTTGCTATCTTTTCATCATCTTGTAACACTTTATGTTAATGTATAAAGTATAAGTTACTGTAACCACCAACCTGCTTGATTGGGTAGTCATGAGGCTTCAGTAATTTTTTTATTTTATTTTTATTTCTACAATTTTTTTTATTATTGTTATATATATTATATATTTTTTTTTATATGATCTATGCTGCTCAAATTTTGATTTTGTTTATTATCACATGGCTATAACTATCTAATGATGTGAACTTTCAATCCTCAAGGATTTTTTGGCTCTTCAACGTCGAGATGTGTGTGGGTTAAAGACAAGTCTTCAATCCAGCTTAGCTGCCTAGCCTGAGAGGAAAATAAGGTATCCTGTAACAATAGCTGTTGAAATTATTTTTGATATAACTTATTAAAATTTCAGCGTTCTTTTTAATAAGAAAGTAAGCGTTAATAAAAAAGTGTTTTGATATTTTCAAGATGTCATTATCAAATTTCAAAATGTAAACTTCACAGATAGCTGTTATCATTTGAAATATCTATATGTTGCAAATTTATGTTCTTATACACCCACTTGCAACTTTTTTCAAGAAAGTTTCTTTCATGGATACTTATGATTGGATAAGGACCAAATGAATTCAATTTATTGTTGGACTGATTAAATTTGGAAAAGCAATACTCCAGAGGAAACATGCCATTTTGTAATGGATGTTACTGGTATAGTCTAAAAGACTGACATTTTAATAGAAGATATGAATGAGGGTAATCAATGGAGTTTTACAGATATAACTCCCAAATGAGTGGCCGTCACTTAACATAGGAAAATATTACTATGATAATGTTACATTAACCCTTTCACTACTATATGCTAATGAGGTCAAACCCCTCTGTTCCTGTATGTAATTAGAGCTTCCCTGCTAATTTTGACAAAGAATCAAAATATACATGCTCAGTAGATTTTAAAGACAAGTTATATAAATTTAAGACCACAAAAGTAAAGAGAAATAGTTGCTTTACTGTTTTCCATGAATAAAACGTACAGTTTTGTGTGGATACGAATACAATTTACCTTGAAAGTATCAACACAATAAAAATTTCAAATTTGCCGCCATTCTACAATGTCACGAAACGACTCCTATTATCCAAAGCTTACAATATACAGCAACTCCGCTAGCAACTTTACAATATGGGATAATATTTAAGGTAAAAAACGAAAAACAATTGATGTGTTAAATTTGATTGTCTGTTCATTGAAAAGAAATAAAAGATTCACAATCCTTGTGTGTGGTATTCATTGTGACATGTTCGGCAGAGCGCGACCTTGCACAGACTACACTCAAAGCGTGTCTCGATCTTGTATCCTTTGGGTGTTCTTCGCCCGACTTTGATACACTGAACACATTTTCTCTTCCTTCCATCCACATGAACTGAGACATGTTCTTCTCGAGCCACAGGATGATGTGGAGTTTCTTGAGATCTCCGTTTTCTTTTTCTTTGGCTGAAACCATCGATCAAGTGTTTCGCAAGATCAAGTCTGAAGCTGATCATCGGTCGCTTGTGTTTACCTTGGTCAGCACGATAAGTTGATTCGAGAATGAACCCGTTACACACTGAAAGATTAAATAAAAACCAGAAAATGTACCTGTACCATTTTCGCGAAGAATAACCGGCAAAATAAAACGAACGAAGTTGATCGGCGCGGTCAACGCCACCCATGTTTGCCGTGTAAACGTCGGCTACACGCGGCTTTTCAATGTTGATATTTCGCCCATTCTTTCTGCGTTGAACAATACGTGGGACTTCGCTGGGCAAAACATTTGTAGACAAAAATGAAATGTCTCTTTTATCGTGCCATTTTGTAAAAACTAATTTGCCACGCTGTGCAGAAACCTTTTCTCCCTGTTTGAGTTTGTTCTTTGCGCAGGGAGGCAAGTCTTTGCGATTAGATCGAACAGTCCCACACGCGTAGGTGTCTTGTGCCAACAGATCTTCCATAAGCTTGGTACCTGTAAAAAAATTATCAAAAAAAACATGCCTATGCATTTTGAGAAATGGTCTTGCCATTTTTGTTACGACATCATAGCCAAGGCCATTGAGTCGAGGAACATCTGCTTCTTTCCCGAGGTAAACAGAAAAGTTGCTTACATAGCCATTTTGAGAGTTGGCCGCCATCCAGACTTTGATGCCATATTTTGTTGGTTTTGTGGGCATGTATTGCCTAAAGGAAAGCCTGCCTTTAAATGCAATCATTCCCTCATCAACAGAGAGATTTTTAGAGGGCTCATAGGCTTTTTGGATATTCTCCAAAACTTTCGAAAGAACTGGGCGAACCTTATAAAGACGATCATAATTATCTTCGCCACGCTGCGGCTCTGTTGCCGAATTCGAAAAATGTAAATACTGGCTAAGTTCCTCAAATCTATTTTTTGTAACAACGTTCTGAATCCCCGTGTTTCCAATAAATGGATCTGAAGACCAGTACATTGCTAGTCGGGGAAGGTTATTTATTCCCATGATAAGGCATATGCCTAAATAGGCTTTTACTTCTTGGCGAGTCGTGTCTTGCCATTTGTTGAGTCGCGCAATGTTGGTAGCAAGCTTTTGCCGTGCATACCTGTTTGTTTCCCTGACAATTAAATCGATCATTTCATCCCCAAAAATCAAATTGAAAAAGAAATCAGACCTTGGTTCTTCAGGAACTTCGACTTTTATTCCAGGTTGGCCGTTAAATTGAGAAATAACAAAGTCGGCAAGTTCATTTGACCACGCGGTTTCTTCGCCGATTGCATCAGCCGCGTTGTCTTCGTTGTCGCTTTCTTGAACATCTTCTTCCGCTTCTTCGTCGCTGTCAACTTCTGGGACATCTATATCAGAGCCTTCGGCATCTACATCGCCATTTTCTTCGTCTGAACTACCGAAAATATCATGATATTCTTCCGGAGTTATCATTGAAGGTTCCGCCATGGCCGTGTTTCTCGTGTGTGAAAACAACAGGACAAGTTCGGCCGCTCACCACTCCACATAGGAGTACAAATCATATGCGCAGTGGATGGGATTTGATTGGTCTATACATATTTTAACAATAGCAATATTGTTTTCGGACTCAAAAGGTTGCTTAGGGAAGGGAGGGTAGTTTAAAAATAGGCACGTTTGTTTGGCCGCTTTTGGCCGCTCTAGTGACTGAAGGCCATTTCCGGTTGGCCGCTTTTGGCCGCTCTAGTAGTGAAAGGGTTAAAAAGCAAAACATCCATCTTTCCGGTCTGAGTTAATTGTTGTTTTTTTTTCACTTTTCTTTGTGTATGCACTTTGTAGCAACTGTTTCTAGAGTTCCCTTTGCCTTTTAAAGTAATTCTATGGTGTAGGTTTTGGTTTACCCAAAACTTCAGGGGAAATTAAAGTTACTAAAATGAACTTGTGCTTGTAAAACTGTGTGAATGGAAATATTGAAAGCTTAATAATGGTAATAGAAAGCACACTTGCATATATGTTGCTATGCAAGAATTACTAGTAAAAATAAGATTGTAAAGGAGTCCTGGTTAGTTACTAATGTCAATATACATTTTTTAATTTACCTCAGTATACCATGGATTGTTAAAGGTTTCCTTAAATGTATCACTGAATGACTCTGCTTGTATTCTATAATTTTAAACCCTTAAATCACATTTGATTTATAAATGAGTTTTGTAATTTAAAAAGGGAATTAAACAATCAACAAACTTTATATAAAAATATACATTGCAAAATTAATACAGTAGTAAAAAAGTAGCAGGAATTTAATGGAAAATGATTTCTATATTGAGTTTTCATTTTGGCTATTAGATTTAAAAAATGTATATAATGGTGATTGATGTGTTGTTGAAAATCTCTATACATGTCCTGGTTTGTAAATTTTCACTTGCTTGATTTTGGTTCAATATGTACTGCTTCACTTCTCATAGCCTTCTTTCTTTGATGGACAATTTTTGTTGTTCTCCACTTCTACATCTGTTGTTTTTGTTTGGAATTCTTGCAGTCCTTGTTCTATGTAGTATTATGTTATCTTTGTTTCATCTTCAGTGCAAAGGCATTCAAGTTAATGTTTGTTTGTAGAGTTCGTCTGTTCAAAAGCTGTTGTAATGGATTGTTGGTTTGGAGTTCTTTACAGTAAGTTTGTGCACCAAATGCATGTTGCAAACATTCAATTTAGAGATCTTTGGTTACTGATTGTGATTTCTAAAGTGTCGAGACAGTTTGATCCCATGCATCAGTAAAATTACCGCTGCATCTCAGTGTCTTCATTAGAAGACTAGAAGACTTTGTAGAAGACTTGGCAGTTGGGCATCATTGTCTACATGCTGATTTTAATGCCATTGAAGGTGAAAAAAAAAAACACTTCAGGTGAATGGAAGTTCTTTCTCAGCAATGGTTCAAATTAGTAAAGAAGGTAAATTTGTTGACAGTGGATCAGTGTTACATGTAAATGTGTGGGTAGAAAGGATGGCTGCAAGGAGAGGTTGTTAGGGTGTTGCTACATCTGACATTTAATATGTATTCATAATACATTTATTTGGTCACAAAGCAAAATATTAGACACCTGTAATGTCCCATATTATCTTTGGAACCTGGCCCTGAAGGTTGTAGGAGGAATATACCTGTAGACCTTTGGTCGATAAGAGAGTGATGTGCTGTGGGGTGCCTGTAATACTTTAAAATCATTGACCAGCAGGTTTATGGGGTAGCCCTTGACTGGAATCAAGATTTATTGAGTAACCAATATAAATCAAATGCAAAGTACTGAACATATTACTGGTTGTTTAAACAAAATAATGATGAAAGGAATTGTTATTTGTTAATTATTATTAAGATGTTTAAAAAACAAGTTCTTTTAGAGTAACTTGTACTTGGAACTATTTTTTAATTTGGGTGTAAACAGAATAAACTACATACTTAAATAACATATGAGTGAGAAAATGAAGAACAAACCTTGCAAGGAATAAAAAGAATACATCAAATATAAAACATTAAAAGTGTTAATAGTTTAGGAAGTAGTAAGAGAGGAGCTTGTGTTAGAACTAAACAGTTTTAGAAATGGGTGAAGGGATTATATAACCATGGTGACATGTTTCACATGTGTGATGCTTTTACTTAGCACCCAACTGACCCAAGTGGTGTGAAAATGGAAAAAGGAGTAATTAAGTTGAAAGGTAGCATCACTGGATGCTTGTGACCAGGAAAATATGCAATGCGATTGGTATGCAATGTGAAAAAGGAAAATTCTGTTGTGTGGAAGTTATGCTATTCCCTAGTGGAGAAGCGTCTTTTTGTTTCATTGGCTCGTTTACACATCAAGTAGAGACAAATCGAAATCAGCTGCTAAATCCTGGTTCTGTTCTGATGCAATTACTTCATACAAGTGTTCTAAATCCTGCTGTTGCTGCTCTGAGGCTATTGCATCGCGGTCAAAGTTTATAATTGGAATGGGGTTATGAGGGGCGATGAAGGCCAAAAATATATTGACAAAAACCTCTGTTTCGTGTGAACATTCATCATTCGTTCCATTTCATCCCTTTTGCACATCTCTCCTGTTTTTGTAACTTGTGCATGTCTGG
>OZ026599.1:35092182-35202182 GCA_964020085.1 Micromussa lordhowensis | reverse complement strand
GGTACAGTGTAATAATGAAAGACAGGCCGTTGACCAAACCTAGGGTCAGTACTACATAGGTCAGGTAATCAGAAGTAGTGAGAACTGCATCAGCTTGTACGTTGTCAATTTCCTGAGATGTAGCTGACTCGGAGGCAGTGAACTTGCCATCTAAGGTCGCCAAAGTACTGTCGAAGTCTCTGAGTACAGTTTTATTAAAGCTTTCTGGTTCAGGAATGTGGAAAGTAGGATGATTCAAGGTTAGGTCTGTCATATTGGTTGTTGTGGGTGCCCACTGAACGAATTCTAGAGTCTTATTGGTAAATACATATGTACAATATGTATGTATGTATGTAGGTTGTAAATAAATTCAGTTTGATATGCTAACATGACTTGATCCTGACTCAACGCGCACCCAGGAAAAAACACATCTGCAACAGACCTTTGCTTACCTTTCTGCCTTCAAAGAAAAAGATATGATAGATAAATAAACTAAAAAGTAAATAAAGCAATAAAATAAATGAAAGGAATTTGGTAACTAACAGAACACCAGCCTTCTACTCTTTAAGAAGTGGTGGTAACACCTTGAAAAGAGATAAAATGAGATAATAGCCAGGTTGTCTCCATAGATGGCTTTCCAGCTAAAATATATACATATTTCCCAACTGGAAAAGCCATAGGGATCATAGCTGGTCATCTTTCCCATTCGGAAAACATATATATAATATTCCCCATGGCTATGCTTGAAACCGCGTTCGATTATTCCATAGTTGCCCTCCAGCTCCGGAACCCAAGTTTTCCGGGTCACAAAGCCAATGTCACAGTTAGGTTGAAACTTCTCTTAAATTGACGCATGCTGTTCGTTGATCTCTATGTGGTGGTAATTGATGTGTTCTGCCTGTTCCTTGGAGAGAATCATATCGGAGGTTCCAAATGCTACAGCCATTTTGGAGAGTAAGATGAAAGACTGAAATAATCGATTGGTAAATAGATACACACAACGGTAACTGACGATTGATTGGAATAAAGGTTATATAAAAGGAACTAGAGAACTATGACCAGACCCCAACACTGCTTGTTTAATATTCCTAGGGGTTATTACTATTTTCAATTATCTACTCTGTGAGGCATTCTCAAATTCCTTTTTTCCATGTGGACAGCTATCAAAGTTCACAAAGCAAGATGGTGTTAGGATTCCGAAGCACTCTTCTGTCCTTTTTTGTTTTTGTTTTAGTCCCCAAAGGTTTACCTTATGCATGTATTGGGAACACATGTCTTTTGTGTGGAGAAAATAACACTAATTGATTGTTCCAGAGTGGGATTGGGGTCGACGCCTCAAACAAAGAAAAGAATGGCAAATGATATGAGTTTTACGAGAATTAAGTGAAAACCACAACTCGCGCTAAAAGTTCTACAATGGTTTTTCTTGACTGTTTGTATTTGGGGCAACCCCAAGTTTATAAATCAAGACAAGGAGCGATCAGTCTGTTGAACAAGTCTTTTTCAACATGACCTTCTTTGAAAGCCACCTCAGTTCTTTCCTCTGTCTTGTATTGGTTGTACAATCACAGTAAGACAATATCTGTTTGATCTTGCCTGTAAGGTCTTTCTCGGTAACAGGGTTGATAATTCTCCTAGGCTGAAAATCATAGTTGCACATTATGTGCAGTTCTGAAACTTTGCATGTTCACTTTCACCGACCCCTGGAATGCAGTGGTAGCATTAGTTTGGAAAATCACAAAATTCACAAACTTGTGCTAACTAGAGAGCTGGCCACGCCCAGTTTTTCCTAAGCTGAAAATCATAGTTGCACTTAATGTGCAGGTCCCAAACTTTGCATGTGCACTCGCATCGACCCTGTGAATACAGCCGTGGCATTAGTTTGGAAAATTAGAAAATTTGCAAACCTGGGCTAACTAGGGAGCCAGCCATGCCCGGTCTCTTCCTAGGCTGAAAATACCACTTGCACATGATTTGAGGGCACCAAACTTGGCGTGTGTACACTCGCAGCGACCCTGCGAATAGATTTGTGGCATTGGTTTGAAAATCCATGAAATTTTAATTTTTGGTCAAAAAAATCGACTGTCTCCAAGCTGGGAGTGGGGAAAAGACGTTTTCCGGTACTAGTAAGAGGGCAGGCATTGGGAAAGATCGAATGAGCAATACACCTTTATCACTTAGCGGCCATTTTGAGTCCCAGGGGATCAAAAAGCTTTGCTTTTGCCCAGCCTCGCACTGGATCAGAGTTTGGACGGGCAAAATGTTTTGTTTCAGTGTTGCGTGATAAAGGTCTATTGAGCTGTATCGGTCCGTAACAGTAAGCCCTGCTCTGTAAGTGTTCCCGTGTACGAAATGACGGCATTTTGAGGGAAAAGAAGCAAAGTTGACCAAACTTGCTCAGTTGGTAGCGTGGCAAGAAAATGACCGTACTTGCAGCCAAGTTGTCTCGAGCTAGGCAACGAGAGAACGGATGGATGTTGTACGTGATGGCCTTTGGCCAAGAATAGTGGCTTAGATTCGGAAGAATCATTCTTCCCTGATGTATCTTCTTGGCATTCCGTGGACTTGACGGTCGGACTGGTATGTCTGAAGCTTACTAGGGTGAAGCAGTGGAAAAACGTGGCAAAGATAGAACAGGTTTCCGTCTTTTTACGAAAAGGCTACCCTTATTTCGGTTTCACTCAATTTAAAAAGGCTCGCCATGTTTACTTTCAGTTGTGATCCTAATTGTAACTGTGTCTTCCGGAGAAAAGAAGGTACTTTACTTGAATGACTGCGTCAATTTTCCTGTTCCTGAGATGCATATTGAAAAGAAGTTATGAGATCTGATGGTTTTCAGAGCATGCACAGTATTTTGCAAATGACAGTACACATTTGAAGCTTTACCAAACACTAGAATGTGTTACATGTTCTCTTCTTCCCTTTCAAATGCTCCCTTTTGGACATTGAACATAATAAAACAACAATTATATGTTCCAATAACTTTATTTGACTTTGGTAAGATCCGATTTTGGGTTCCTGGTTCCCCCCCCCACTCTGTTTACGAGTGGTATTAGGCCATCTAAATACCTGACAAGCACGTAATGCTTGTCACATATTTATGAAACGGGTATCATCCACTAACCAGGTGAACTCATTGTGCCCAGGCAATTGAAAAACTTGTGCTTTCTTTTTAGACTATTTCATTGAAACTTATGGTACAATCACCAGTGAAATTATAAACAATGGAGTCCTTTCTCCTGGTTCTTTTCGGTGCAGCAGCCCGGCATTCTTTGAGGTAGTGCCCAAGTTTCCCACATTTATGGCATCTCCGTAAAAGTACAATTGAAATTAGAAACTACGCATGCTAAGGAATATTTCATTGCAAGGAATACCTTCTTCTTGTCTGAGTTCTTGGATCATTCCTTGACCGCATTTTAGTATGCTCAGAATCCCTCTTCTTGCGGTCCTCTCTGCGGAATTTCATGCGTCCTTCGTGTTCGTTCACATCGTGATGTCTTTTCTTTTTTTCTTCCTCTCTGGGTTTGGTCCTCGCTTTCTCAGACCTCTGTGCTTCTTGCACACGTTCAGGGTCCGTTTCCCTCAACGGTTAAGCCTTGGGATCACGCAGTGGCTCATTATGCGCTGTGACTTCGCGGTCCGTTTCACGCATCTTGACGTCCCTTTGGCAGGTCCCATAGCTTCGTTGTGTTCCGAGCATTCTGTGAACGTCATCCGCTGACATGCCTTCTGGGAGGTTGTTCTCAGACATCTGAAACGAAATGTTGTATCAAACGAAAGACCTTGACTGTTCAGTTGTTCCATGAGAGCATTCGTTACAACATAACTCGATACACGATGAAGTTCCTCATTCATTGATGAGTTTCCCGTAAACCTTAATCTTCGTACGATAGTGCGAAGAAAAACAAGGGTAAAGTATTCTTGCATGTATTTTACATCTCCAGGAAACATCTGTTTAGCCAAGTGACTAATCTGGCTGCTATCCCGCGGAAATTTGAAGAGAATCAAATAGTGACAATTTAAGCTCATATCTCTCGACTCTTTTCCCGCGGTGAAAAATGTTTTGGAGAAGAAATATCACACTTAGATTCCGATGATGGCATCCTTTCGTAAACAAACTGGATATTCTCTCATTGTTACTAAGCTCTTGCATTAAGTCGTCGAGGACCACAACATTTCGAATAGATGGGTTTATCATAGATTCCAAATCACTTGAAACTCCTTCGATAAATGTGAGGTTAGGAATAGTCCTTTGCATTTCATCATAGGTCGGTTGATAAATTCCATAACACCATGAAGCAAGAATCATTTGTCATCTTCAAGACAATCATGGATCGTGTTAACTAAGAAAAAAGCAGGACAAGATACATTAACTGTTAATTATTTAACGTTAAAAACTAGAGAAGCGTGACAAACATACAATAAAACTTAATATTAAACTTAATTAAATTGAGAAGAAACTTGATTAAAATTCAAAATTGTAAAGGGCAAGGAAGCATGACAAAATGACAAAGATGACAAGATGGCAAAGGAAATTCACAACAATTCATCAAAGTTCTTCTAACTCTTTAACATAGAGATGTTGCTTGGTCAATCGTATAATCATTCTGGTGGCTTCTTCGTGAGTGTCTCCTAGAAAAAGTAGTCTGTATATGTCCAGCATTAATGAGAGATCATCTGACCTGTACTCTGCGTGAAATCCTGAAGACGAGGAAATGACGCGACCAAAGTACCAAAGCTTTGTCATCTCCTGGTTGATTTTCGCATCAGGCATATTCTGTTATAAACATCAGCAGCGGATCATCGTTTGCTTCTTGTTTGTGCGGTAGAGTGCATTGATTACCTTTACTGGTCTAAAAACAAAAAGTTCGATTGAAATTACGAAACGCTAAAAAGAGGAAGTTGGATTGAAATTACGAAACGCTAAAAAGAGGAAGTTGGATTGAAATTATGAAACGCTAAAAAGAGGAAGTTGGATTGAAATTACGAAACGCTAAAAAGAGGAAGTTCGATTGAAATTAGGAAATGCTAAAAAGAGGAAGTTGGATTAAAATTACGAAACGCTAAAAAGAAGTTGGATTGAAATTACCAAACGCCAGAAAGAAGTTGGATTGAAATTACAAAACGCTAAAAAGAAGAAGTTGGATTGAAATTACGAAATGCTAAAAACGAGAAGTTGGATTGAAATTACGAAATGCTAAAAACAAGAAGTTGGATTGAAATTATGAAACACTAAAAACAAGAAGTTGGAATAAATTATAAAACGTCGAGACGAAATAAATATAAAACGTTAAAAGGATCTTACTTGATACTTTGGAAGCGACTTGTGTTAGACATTTTGATTGTAGAAAGTAAAGACTTGCTCTCTTGTAGAAACTTGAAGTGCCGCGCAAGTGAGTTGAATGTCGCTTTAGTAATAAATCGAACGAATCGTGGTTGGTTTCTTTTTACCAATCAGAAATGACATGAGGGACTTTGAGGTCATGCGTCTGAGGTCATAGAGGTCAAACAAACCAAAGGATATGTTTGGGTGGTTTCTGTGTACCAATCAGAGTGACACAAGGGACTTAAAGGTCATACAAACTAATGGACACGTTTGAGTGGTTTCATTGTACCAATCAGAGTAACACAAGGGACTGGAAACTGGGTGCGAGGAACTGGTAATAGGGCTGCGGGTACACGTGGCAAGATTCTTTGTAGGTGTACTCTAACGTGGGAAGTAGCGGTGTACTGGGTGACCAAGTGACAGATTTCATTCGCGAATGAAGTGGATTAGAAACCTGAAGGAAGAGCTACCTACTACTTTGAACCTGAGCATCTTCAATATAAATGATGGAACAGAGAATTAACTCTGAAGTGTAATTTAAAGTGCTAAATTGAACCCATGAATAACCCACTGGGCGTTAGCCCTAGTAAAGGGAATCAGGGAACCACACGAGGTAAAGAAAAAATCTTTTGACCTCGGTGGGAATCGAACCCACGACCTCCGGATTAGATCTTCCGTTACTCTGCCGACTGAGCTACGAGGTCGGACAGAGAGAGAAAGTCGGGGACGATTTAGATGGTGAATCGCGGCGAAGAGAAAGTAAGGGTACATGTAAATGTTGTGCCGCATAGCACTATGAACACAAATGATGGAACAGAGAATTAACTCTGAAGTGTAATTTAAAGTGCTAAATTGAACCCATGAATAACCCACTGGGCGTTAGCCCTAGTAAAGGGAATCAGGGAACCACACGAGGTAAAGAAAAAATATTTTGACCTCGGTGGGAATCGAACCCACGACCTCCGGATTAGATCTTCCGTTACTCTGCCGACTGAGCTACGAGGTCGGACAGAGAGAGAAAGTCGGGGACGATTTAGATGGTGAATCGCGGCGAAGAGAAAGTAAGGGTACATGTAAATGTTGTGCCGCGTAGCACTATGAACACAAATGATGGAACAGAGAATTAACTCTGAAGTGTAAATTTAAGTGCTAAATAAACCCGTGAATAACCCACTGGGCGTTAGCCCTAGTAAAGGGAATCAGGGAACCACACGAGGTAAAGAAAAAATCTTTTGACATCGGTGGGAATCGAACCCACGACCTCCGGATTAGATCTACCGTTACTCTGCCGACTGAGCTACGAGGTCGGACAGAGAAAGTCGGGGATGATTTAGATGGTGAATCGCGGCGAAGAGAAAGTAAGGGTACATATGAATGTTGTGCTGCGTAGCACTAAGAACACAATTGATGACACAGAGAATTAACTCTGAAGTGTAAATTTAAGTGCTAAATAAACCCGTGAATAACCCACTGGGCGTTAGCCCTAGTAAAGGGAATCGGGGAACCACACGAGGTAAAGAAAAACTCTTTTGACATCGGTGGGAATCGAACCCACGACCTCCGGATTAGATCTACCGTTACTCTGCCGACTACCATTACTCTGCCGAAGTTTGTGGGCTGGTCTTTTCTCAATCTTAAGCCCTAAGCGACTAGACACATCACCAACTCCCTAACTGAGGTCTACAGTTCAAACGGCGCTATAATGAAGCATTTTCCTGGCCTGCAATGTTCTGTGATTGGTTAGGATGAACTACACGTTGCTTTGTGATTGGTTAAACTACATTGTTTTGGAAATGCAATGGAGCTTAACGGTGGCGGCGTTCTTTAATCCGCCCTAACCATGTTCTTTGTTTAGCTATGAAAACCCTATGTAACCTTGAACTGGACGGTTCATTTGAAAGGCTACCAAAAATAAACTTAAATATATGTTCCTTTCTATACCAATCATGAACATTGGAGAGACTGGACAAGATCTGTTTTCATGATATCGTTTCAATAAAACAAAGGCGGCACGATCAACTCGGTAAATATTTTACGGTAATAAAGTTAACTAAAGTGTTCCATTGTTCATAAGTTGTATGGAACCAAATGCAAGTTCATGCTGGTCAAAAGAGTAACAGTTTACAATTACTGGTGTTAACAACCTAAAAGAGTGACCAGACTATTACTCAAGCGCAGAGTAAAAATGGAAATTAATTAGTTTACCAGGATTGCACAGAACAATAGTTCTTTACAATTTCGACTGAAAAGCTCTTAAAACGATCTGGAATAAATAAACTCCGCAATAGAAACAAACGGATCAAGGGATGCGTGTGGAAAAATTCCCACTATAAACTTTTCCAACTTGCATGACATATGGTAATTTACTAAAAGCACGTGTACTTAAGTGAACTGTACTTTCCTGGCACGTGTTTGTTGCTTGGTAACAATCTGGCCTTAATATGAAACAACACAGATCACGTTTCGAACGGCAAAATCATGTTAAATAATTTTTAAAGAGTAATTCCTTTACAATCGGACTAAAATCGTTCAATCAACTAAAACTTGGGAATATCAAATCAACTAGAATTTGTGATTATAAAAGCAAATGTGAAATATCTAAAATTGTGTGCCAACATATCCCCCCTTACAGCAGTGTCGCCTCCGGCGACTCGAGAGGAGAGAAAAATATGAAGTGTGCGAAAAAAATATATTAGTAAAAAACTGTCTTGAGGTAGAGAAAGACCGACGCGACTTAAAAGAAAGATACTGTAAACAAATAAAAGAAATCATTTGTTGACTCCGAAGAGTCCTGTTCCAACGGTGGGTAGTTCTCTAACCATCAGCGAGATAAAATCCTAACATAAGGACATAGAAAACATTACTGAAGGCAAATGCCAAATGGTAGAGGCATGGAAATGGCGTTTTTTTTAGACAGGGACTCCAAGGGGGAATGCGCACGAGCTAAAAAAACTAGACAAGGTAGGGGAACGGAACAATACCGAATGGGGAACAAATGCTTCCCTGGAAAATTTATTGTAATAATCTAGGAGGCGTGACGCAAGAACATCGTATTCAGTCTCTACCATTCTGAACACTAATTATAGATATCCATACGCTTCGTCCCTTGTGTAATCCGGGTGTAGCGAGCTGTAGAACGTTGGAAAGATGTAGTCCTGGGTCAGGAGAAAGTAGCGGCATAATGCAAAGATTTCGTGCTGTCGGTGGTCGTGGGTCCAGATGAAGAAGAGTGTGTCATCCAAAAAGGAGTTGAAGTGTGTCTTGCTGGTCACGGGAAATTTCAGTTTCCGGAAAGCAGAGCTGGTGTCGTGTGGTTGCTGACTGGTGGCATTCTTCCTTGTAACATGTCCATGTCTTTAAGAAGACGCTACGAGTCTGCAGCTCCTCGAGAGCCTTGCTCGTGTAGATTGTC
The DNA here is from genome assembly GCA_964020085.1 of Micromussa lordhowensis. Taxonomy (NCBI): domain Eukaryota; kingdom Metazoa; phylum Cnidaria; class Anthozoa; order Scleractinia; family Lobophylliidae; genus Micromussa; species Micromussa lordhowensis. Next base: position 35,193,465 of record OZ026599.1, on the reverse strand, counting down.
ACGCTCATCCCTGGTTAGTGAACGGTCAGGGCCAGGCATTCGCTTTCTGGTGGTAAGGCGGCCACATCTGCAACGTGCTCCGAGTGTGGGGCCGTCCAATCTGTTTCCATTGCTGCGACGATAAAGAACCGTTAGTGAGATAACGCCAAGGCAGCTTATACTGAACGCTAAGGCAAAACCAGAAAGATAACCCGGAAGACCCATTGAAGAACTATCGTGGATATTATTGACACTGCAAATATCTTCAGCGAGTGCGGTGGAGAACTGACCATCAAGGGCCGTAAAGGTGGTATCGAGATCCGCCAGCACTGTTTTATTTAGCTGTTCAGGTTCCGGTATCGCAAAAGGTGAGTGATCAAGTGTAGGTTCACTGAGGTTGTTGACCGCAGCTGCCCATGGTACAAATTGTACGGAAGATGCCGTAACGAGAGGAACAGAAACACTGAGGCGGTCAGGACAGCGACCAACTCCTGTTGCCATGCCAATTAGCGAGACGTTGCAGGGAACCTTGTATTCCGGAAGACAGGGGTAGAGCCGTGGTTGTTGTTGCAAGGTACGTATGTAATAAATTTCTTCGCTACGAGTGTATGCGAACTGAGTAGCTTGCGCTACTGTGTCCTCACGTTCAAATTGCGTAAACCATTTATCCATGTCATATAACATAGAAGACATCCCATCAAGCTCTGTAGCTATTGCACTTATCATTTCTTCTTGTTTCTGTCTTTCTAACATACGCTTGACTCTATTTGCTTCTGCCTTCTTCCTGTTTTTCCTGATTTGTTCTATTCTTTTCTCTACCGGCTCCTCTGGTTCCGCTAACATTTGATCCAGTTCTTTGGACAGTTCTTCATCTGTCTCAGAGTCAGAGGAGGAGGATGAATACGCCAATCTCTTTCTTGGTCTTCGCCGAGATGATGGTTGTTGTGACGGCGGTGGTGGTGGTGACGGCGGTGGTAGTGGTGGAGGCGGTGGTGGATGTGATTTTCTAAAATCCGTCATGACAACATGGACTCCAAACAAGTCCCGAAGAATTTCATCAGGATCATACTCATCGCAGCGTTTTTCTTTTCTCTGTCGGGTTCTTGGTGGTGGCGGTGGGAGTGATTTTCTGAAATCTGTCAGGACAACACGGACCCCAAACAAATCCCGAAGAATTTCATCAGGATCATACTCTTCGCAGTCTTTTCTTCACAATGCCACATTGAACTCGCTTAGACTTGCCCCATTGTGAAGAAACCAGTTTTTGGGACTGGTTAGTCTGGATAAATCAGTTAATGAGAAACCACAGCAGTAATGACCAGAACATTATAATGTATTCCACAGCAATTTTAGATTAAGTTAATTTATACCACAGCGATACCACAGCAAATTGATGAGAAACCACAGCAAAAAAAGGAAACCGTGGTCCCTCCCCTACTACTCTGTTGCCAGATTTCGTAGTAGGAAAAGGTCCAATGATGTCGCAGGCTACTTGATCGAAAGCATCTTGTACTGGGATGGGCAATAATGGTGCCTTGTGACGGTTACGTGGAGTCTCTCATGGCACGGTCACAGCAGCTCTTGCACCAGTGTTGTATGTTGCGCCAGTAGTACTGGATGCGCAGCTTCTCATAAGTCTTCACTGTACCAAGGTGTGCTGCTGTGGGGTCATCATGGCCCCATTTAAGGATCTCATAGTGCAAGGCTGCAGGAATAACTAACTGCTGATGAGTAGTCGTACGCCTTCGTCCTTTAGGATTCCATAAATAAAAAAGGAGACCATCCTCGCTTAAGAAGTAGTCGTCGATGGTGAGTAGGAGTGAGCGAGCAATGCCATCCTTATCAGAGGGCTTGGAACTTTCAAGGTACTGAATCAGGTCAGCAAGGTCTGGGTCACGGCGCTGAAAGTCTCTGACCCGTTCAGTCTGAACACCAGGGACATCATATGCTGAGATTGTCAGGGATAATGGTGCGTACTGGCGACGAGATAGGGCGTCGGCATTTCCATGGACAGCTCCTGGGTGATGTTGAATGTCAAAATCATATTGTTGGACCAATAAAGACCAACGAGCTAACCTACCTGATGGGTCGGAAATGGACATCAACCACTTGAGAGAGTGGTGATCAGTATGCAAAATAAATTTTCGCCCAAAAATAGGGTTCGAATTTCTTAATACCAAAATTAACAGCTAAAGCTTCTCGCTCAGTTGTGCTGTAATTTTTCTCGGCAGCGTTGAGGTCTCGACCAGCATAAGCAATAGCGACCTCCCTGTTATTCTGGATTTGCCCTAAGGTAACACCTAGTCCCTCGTTAGAAGCATCAGTGTACAAATGGAATAGCCCATATATTAAAATATATTAAAATATATTAAAATTCAGCATAAAACAATAGACCTCAGCACGAGGCTCGTGGGAATAACTATAGAGTTTGTGGGGTTTATTCCCACGAGCCTCGTGCTGAGGTCTATTGTTTTAGGCGGAATTTTAATATATCGAAATTGGGCTTTTGTTCTTTGAAATCTGGAAAGGCAAGGATGGGGGCGCTTATTAAGGCGTCCTTCAATGCCTGTTCAAAGCTATCAGTCCAGATAAACTTTTGATCCTTGCGTAGTGGCTTATTCAAAGGAGAAGCTATCTTAGCAAAATCTTTGATAAATCTCCGATAATAATTAGCTAGTCCCAGAAAGGATCGAACTGTCTTAACATTGTGGGGGCGTGGGAAATCCATAACAGCCGAAATTTTGTCATCGTCGGGGGCGATCCCCTCTGGAGAAACTACGTGCCCTAGATACTTAACCTGGGGACAAGCGAACTTACACTTAGAAGGCGTGAGTTTTAGGTTAGCATGTCGAAGACGGTCAAAAACTTGGCGGAGATGACATAAATAGTCCTCGAAGGTTCTAGAATAAACAAGAATATCATCCAGATATATCAAGCAGATCTTGTAAGTTAAATTACGCAAAACACACTCCATCAATCGCTGATATGTAGATGGAGCTCCCATGAGCCCAAATGGAAGCACTAGAAATTCATAAAGACCTCCATAAGTAATGAAAGCTGTGTGTTCACGCGATTTTGGTTCCATCTCCACTTGCCAATATCCGCTCATAAGGTCCATGCTAGAGAAAAACTTGGTACCATTTAGAGCGTCGAGAGCATCATGAATCCGTGGCAGAGGGTAGGAATCCTTTCGCGTCACTGAGTTGAGACGGCGAAAGTCGATGACGAAGCGGTCTGTGCCGTCCTTTTTCTTTACTAGGATGATGGGTGAGCTCCAAGGGCTAACACTTGGTTGAATTATCCCCCTGGTTAACATATCAGTGACATGCTCTTCAATAATTCCACGCTGGGCTTCTGAAACACGGTAAGGCCGTTGTCGTATGGGCTGATTATCACCAGTTTCGATCCGATGTCGGACTAATCCTGTTCGGCCAAGCTCCTCAGGTGATGAGGCAAAGATATCTCGATAGTCTGCGACCAAGGACTGCAATTGTTCCTGTTGAGCTTCAGTTAAGGTGGTGTTAGAAAGGTCCAGCGGAACAGTCTGGGTTGAGGATAAAGTTGGAGATGCAGGTGGTGGGCTGTCTGGCGTTGTAATAACAGACATGGAGCCTCCAGGTGGAGTATAAGTGCCCACGGTTGAGCAACGGTAAATAGTAACAGGTTTGTTAGTAGGATTTAACACACGTATAGGAAAAGTATGGTCTTCAGAGAGACTTACTAATTGGGAGGCACCGCAAACATGATAGCGTTCTGCGAGGTGACTACTTGGTTCTATCAGACCTGTACTCCCTGCTGGAAGGGGTGTCTTTGGATAGACGGGAATAACCGATTCTGACAAGGGTGCTAATATAAATGTTGCCTTGGCATGGACAGTGGTTGATTCGGGTGTCTCAGATGCGGTATCTAGAGGGCCAGGAGAATGATGTAACAGTATTGGAGGGTTACCAGAGAGCACAAGGGTATTGGCCTGCATATCAATAATCGACCCATATTTCATTAGAAAATCACGACCCAGAACAACTGAATAAGTGAGATTGTCAATTACCAAAACCTCAAGAACATGAGGCACAATATCCAAAGTTAAGGTGAGGGTTGTTTGTCCTTGAACCGGAAGTTCCTCCCCACTAACTGTGCGAATAGTAAGTAAATTAGACTGCTGTAACTGGGGATTAGATGGCAAAGAAGAAAAGAAAGAACTACTTACTGCGGTAACAGAAGCACCTGTGTCTACCAACATTTGTGAAGTCCGAGTTAATATAGAACCAATTACATACAAACTACCAGGAGGAAATGAAACGGACGGGCGCATAGCGTTGATTCCTGGAATTTCATAAGATGGTGTTTGTGGAGGTGTATACCAAATTGAAGGTGAGGAGCTTCGGTTAACCATTGCTGTCTCCGACGAAATCCATGGTAAATTTGTGTCATCAGTCAAAGCAGGTGGTGTTTCTACATCTTGGTTGAGTGTGGCAAAACCAGGGAGATCTGAAATTTCTGGTAAGGATACTGAGAAACATAATGGCTGTTCGGTTGCTAATGAGCGCTCTGTAGGGTTAGTATCCGAAACTATGGCTTTATCTACTGTATCCAAGTCCTGTTGACTGAAAGGTGAACTAGGATATATTGCAAGGAACTAGGATATATTGTATGCGCAACTCAGCAACTTGATCAGGGTTGTGCATATGGTTATCCTGATTATGTTTCAACAATGAATGTAAGCTAAAATTATTATCTGTAATGTCACCATGGTGTTCTGGGAAATCCACATTAGTTGATGATTCGTCAGTTGTTGAAAACTGCCAAATACTTTCATGCCGGCAGTCTGAAAGTATTTGTTGATGCCAGGTAGTGATATCTTGATGTGGTGTACCCAGTGGGGCATGTATCCCTATAACATTGCTTACCTCTTGGGGAGAAGCAGTGATTTCATCAGTAATTTCATCGGTACAAGTTGGAGCTGAAATTTGTCGAATATTTGGAAGGTCATCAGAACAATTTGGTTCTGGTATTATAGAATTTGGAATCTCTTCAGAACAACTTGGTTCTGGTACTATATAGCATTAGGATTTGGAATTTCCTCAGAACAGTTTGATTCTGGTATTATTTCAGTAGAATTTGAAATTTCGTCAGAACAATATGGTTCTGGTATCATTTCAGTAGTGCGCTCTTCGTCTGGCCAAACTCCGAGTAAAACACTACATGCGTTTTCCACAACGGGGCAATCAGCTGTTGCGGTTTTCCTATAGTCTGTGGTCTCCTCAAGTACCTGGTTGTGTGTCTAGGCTTGTTTCCTCAACAATAACTGGGCTTTCCAAGTCATAATCAATTGGACTATTCTCTAATGGATATTCGGTTCTGGGGATAACCACAATATCCAATTCTGGCGAGCCAGTATTAGGGACTGTAACGCACTGATTTGCACTGACATTAGGGTTACGAGTAACATTCTCGTATGTAATTTCACTATTTACACTATTATCATATGTACAAAGATATTGTTTATCTGCCCTGGCTCTTGCAAGGAGCAAATTATCGCCTGCAAGAGCCTATACTCGTTTAACTGGGAGGTAGGGGAACGAGTTGTAGGCCACCTAGGAGGTTGAAGTTGATTGTTTTGTGGAGGAAGTCTGGGATCCCTAGTGCGTTGCCGGCATACCCTCCAAGTATGACTGACCCGATTACAGAAAGTGCAAATTGGGTCTCCCTTAGTGCTCCTGTAGCTTCGCCCAAAAGAGCAAAAGTCAGGCTGGCGCGGATTTTGATACCGCCGCAATTCGTTCTCTAAACGAGTGACTTGCCGTTGTAACTGGTCAACCTGAGTATTTTGCCCCCCTTGCCAATTGCGGGGTTGAGAAGAGCGTGGTGCTCCCGGTGGTTGATCATAGGCAGCAATAGCATAGCTAGCTTGCATTTGTTGTTGTTGCCTTTGTTGCTGTTTTTGGATCTGTTTGATTTGAACGGACAAGTCGTCCAGTTTCTTATCAGTGTTGGACACATTCTGAGCTGGCGCAGCCGCAGCTATCACTTTGGTAGTGCTACGAGGTTGCTCCATGAATTTACTAAACATGGTTTCCATTTGTTTTAAAACAGAGCGCATATCTGTAGCTCCCTGATGGCGATTAACTATGTCTTTCATTCGCGCTAAAGACTCGGCCAATTAAAATGTCTTGGGCCTACCTAGCGACACATATGCCTGAAGGTCACCCTGTAATCCTTCGATAAAATAGCGGACCGTTTCTGCGTCAGACAGTTTTAAGCGTTTGCATAGGCATGTTATGTCGGTGATGTAATCATCTATGGGCTCGCCTTGAGGATGTTTATTTGCACTTAATTGCTGACTTAAAATCCAATCCTGCGGACCGGAAGCAAAGCATGCACAAAATGCATCAAAAAGAGCAGTTAAAGTGCCTTTGGCGTCATCCCGTAGAGTGATAAACCAAGCGTGCGCAGTGCCTCACAAATAGAGTGGAAAAGCATTTAATTGTAACTCCTCGGACCAATTGTTGAGTTTTGCTATACGGCAAAAATTGTCCAACCAAGCTAACACATCCGCGACTGGATTGCCATCAAAATTATCTGGTTTTAGCCCGTGAGCTGTGGGCTTCGTTTTGAAACGAGCCTGCATTAAATCGAGTTTGGTGTGCTGTGCGTGCGACTCCTTTTCGAGATCACCCCTTAACGCAGTCGCGAATTCTTTGAACAGATTTGTAAGTTCCTCCTTTTGGGCCGCCTCCATGTTAGACACTTGGTGTGTTGGATCGGGACAAACACAAATTTCAGTATCGGTCTGCGTTGCTGCAACCTGAGTTTTTGTTTTGGATTGTGAACGAGTAACAATATTTTTAACAGATGTGGGTTTCGGGGGCATAAATTTTAACGAACACTACGCCTATCACTCCTCGTCGTGTTAAAAAAAAAGTACGATTGTCTGATACAGCGCAATATAAGGAAATAAGTACTAAAAATAGTAAGGTAAACATATAGATATATGATGAAGATAAGGTAAAAACGTTAGTGATAAGTAAGGCTAAAGAAACAAATTGCAGTTATTAACAACAGTCTTACATTCTGGTTCCAGGCTGGGAGGTCTTGATTGATTATCCTTGCTTGGTATTGTTTCCGCTTGTATTCCTTAAACGATCGTGGAATCCTTTTCAAGGGTCTTCTCGCGTACGTGTTCTTGCTTGGCAGGAGCGGATTCGTCAATGAAAAGACACACAAGCGTCCGCTTCTTCTTCAAGGGGCTTAACCCTTAATGTTCAGTTCGTTTGTGTAGCCGATATGTGGTATTATATTTTATCCACCTTTAGTACCTGGTGGCCTATGTTTGGACACAACCCCAGGAAATAAGTGAACGTGTCCCGCCAAGTGCAATACTCGCGGATGTGAACGGGGTAGACGAACAGGCCGAACAGCTAAAACACCAAGTCCGCGTCCACGGCCGGACATACAGGTTAAGAACAAACAGCAAACTGACCTGTGCTCCTCGGGAGCGGAGAAATTAACCTCCGCGACTACCCGGATTCTCCACCAACTTGTTAACGCGACTTTTGGGGAATTAGCCAGCCACTTCAACACTCTGTTGTCTGGTAACTTCTCTCTTTTATTTCCACTGATTGCTGTTACAAGGTTGTCCTGATTACACTCTTCACTGATGTTAACTATCACAACAACTACTTTGATTACGTTGGACTGCAACTGCTGCTGAGCTACTTCTCACGTTTCTTTTATGGGGTCAACCACATGATCCGTCGGATCACTGTCAAACTGTCAGTTCCTTAATTTTATGCTCATGTCAGGGCTTGCGCAATTCGCATAAGACACTAGTGCGATTGCGCGCGAAGCTGTTTAGCATATTTTCCTTCGAGGCTACTCGCAGTGACTAAAATATTTTCATCCTAGATTTTAACTATCAATTTTCAGGTGGTTGACCAAGGTAAAACAACATGCGAAATATAAAAATTACAATCTTTGTTTCCATCAAGTCAAACCCAAAAAATGACACTAAATTTAAGGATAAAAGTTGTTGTTTAGTATTTCTTACAACATACGTGTCACAAGAGCAATCCCAGCTTCATGGGTTGGGCTTCCCTAAAATTTAATCCCGCCTATTCCGTTATCATTATCTCTTGAGTTTAAACATATGCAAACAAACACCTTAGTACTGATTAAAGTAAATACACTTTTCCTGGCCTTTGTGCGAGGTATTAACGAGAACGAATTTTAATTAGACAACCATATTTCAATGTCCAAAAAGAACCACTAAACGGATAAAGTTTGGCTGAAAAACTACTCAGGAAATTGTTATAGGCATCTAGATTCACAAACGATTATTTCCAGAAAGAGCGCTTCCAAAAACTGGCCTTCGGATCTATTTCATTGTCTCGACTAACACCAAGAGAAACTAACCATAGCAACGGACTAAACATAGCTGGTAGTGTTGGTGTTTGACGATATGCGAGGCTTTTTCTCTGGGGGTTTCCCAGAACCCGTTTAAACAGCCTACAATTAATTATTATTTGGTAGTCTTAGTATTAACCCCGATAGACTCTATCTTTCTACAATGAGTGTGATAACCCAAACCCATAAATAACAAGCCAAATGTAACTTTCATATTCTTCTGACTCCTAAACAAAGGAATTAATGATATCGTCTTTTTGCTGAACCTAAACAGTTTAGTTTTCAAAAGGAAAACATTTCAAGAACTTTAATTGGAACATTTGTACTTCCGCATAGCATATTCTAAACAAGTGAAAATGAAAGATGACTTGCGATTTCCAAAGGAGTCCAAAATGGCATTTGATCCACTTCACCATTCCAGTTAAAATAAGTGCAGAGAGGTACTTAAGTTTAGTGCACAAAGGACACAATAAACCAACAGAGGTAATTAATTGATCATAAAAGGAAAATATACATTGTGAAATGAATCATCTGCCGTTTCCAGAGGTAACGGTGAATTGTGATTACTCTGAAAAAGGGAACGATCAATGTTAGCAAAGTTGAATATCAAATACTTAGTGTATCGCGTCACTGTTTAGAAAACAAAGGCACGTTAAATACAATTCACTAATAACAGAGTAAATTACTTAAATCTTCTCGCACCACACATTCCACGTCCTCAATTTCTCGCAGGTCAGTATTCATAAACTGTAAGGCAAAAAATATTTCTGGATTAATTTAAGTTAAGTGAAACTCCCTGTGGGTAATGAACTTGACTTTGTGTTAACTTGTTGAACAAACCCAAAATAAAGTTACCAAATCGAGTGAAATTCATTCATGATTATAGTATCTGGTGCCTTGTTACTGGATGCCTGTGTTAAATGATAAAAAATTATGATCAGTTAAGAGTGAGATTGAAATCAAATAGAAATTATAAAGATTAGTGCACTGGAGATAGTGAAAAATTTTCAACACCAAAGTTTAAACACACTGAACTTTCCGTATCTGCCACTATGTGATTTTGAAGGTGTAGTCACATCCATGGATTCCTGGTTCTCACGAAGCTATTAAAAAAGAGATAAAACATCAGAGAAGAGAAACAATATTATATGAAATAAAAGGCGCTAAAAAGCCAATGATTATAAAACTCACCTCAATTTCTTCGAGAGTCAACTCGGTCAACCTCGCATAAGCCATTGGTAAAATCGCTTCAGGAATTTGGATGGATTCCGTCAACATTTCCCAATCACGGATTCATAAGCAAGCGTCCAATAGAACTTGAAATTTGCGAACATCGGTAACAAAACCATGTTGATAAACAGGGAACAGAAATTTCCAAACAATGAGCTTGAACGAATTATTTCCTAACAAAACAATTGCAAGAAAGATAATGCTTTTGAAATCTGCCCACTTTTATTTTAAACAGCTAATAGATTCAATCAGGGTTAACTATTAGTGGGCAAGCCCAGGCAACCTTATTGTTTTTATTGTACTAGAGTGACCCTTATTAGTATGGAGGAACCCACTTTTACCTAGACAGTTTGAATAGTAATGATTTACCTATTTTACCTAATCCATACACCTAATCCACATTAGTATGCAGGAAATCCAAATTAGTATGGAGGAAGGCACCTAATACACACCTAATCCATAGACACCTAATCCACCTAATGCAGAGTGCGCGTAGAAAACGCAATTTAAAAAGAAAAACCAAAAGACGCAAAGTAAAGTTATTGTACAAAATTTCAATTACAGATTACAATTGAAATGCGATAATTTCAGATTATAATTTAAAATCACAGCTGCTAATTGAGAGAGTATTAACTTGATAAATACAGTATGTACTCAATTGAACGAAGCTGGCGGTACCCTGATGTCAATGTAAAGTCTTCACAGTGAAAAGAAGAGTGTATCAGTTGAAGCAGACATATCCTGTGTATTTTCTCACTATAAATATTTGTTTTGCAACGCTGTGAAGCTCATTGTGACAAATGCCGTTCCTCACGAGAAAACAAGAACTCGACAAAAATTTGTGTTGCAATTTGCCGAGCTGCCCTATCGACAACCCATGTGTACTTTTTGCCAAAAGGGCGGTAAAAAGAAATCATTTTGCATGACACACGTACTACGCAAATTATAAAGTCTTGTAAGAATTTAAATTGAGCCCAGCTAACCTCTTTTTCAAGTTGATAATTCAAGCTAATCTTTACTCTCAACCAAGGTTAGTTGGGCAAAAGATTTCAACAGTGGTGAAGCCACAGTGGTCGGTGGCTATTTATAAAAAGGGTATACCATTATAGTAAGTTTCACATAATACATCATTGGATATAAAATTTTAGTCTCTTTTAATTTTTACTCTTTAATGATTCTGTTCATCATTGTGGGACCCTACGAAACCAACAAAACAAAGTTTTTTTTGCTTGATGTTATAACTTAATTCAGACAATTTCACTATTGAAACTGACTGTTCTATTCACCACAAAGTTTTTGAATGATCTTCGAAACTAATGAAAAATAAAGATACTTACCGTCATCAGAGGCCTCTTGCGCTTCCATGATCTGTGACACAAAATTTACTACCGTCACAAAAACCATGAAGTCCCTGTTAAGACAGCATCGATACTGATTGACAGACAACACACATTGCCAGGAAATTTAACAGTAATTCGCATTAAAAAAGTGGTATTTGTAGTTTATTTCATATCCCTACTTACCATACGTGTTGGTGATGTACGTTTGGGTTGTCCTGTAAATCAGTGTAAGTTTCAAGCTTTAGTTTTGCGTGCTGGGAGACAATTGTTATGTATAGCATGTGTAGAATCATTCACAGGTCAGTTTGATTTTGTATTTTGTGTATTAATAAGAGGTCTGTGACCAATGAGCTTTGATCCTAATATACGTCATACAAGTGGCTTCTACTCGCAGCATAAAATAGGTCCAATTGGACTTCGAGGAAGGAACCGAGCTCTTCTAAGAAGTCATCGAGAAGCTCTTCAGCGGAGGGCGGCTCCATGATAAAGAACTTTGATCTCAATAGAATGTTCAATTTTTTAGACCCAAATTAAGGGACAAAGATTTGTAGCAGAAATTTGATTGTCTCACCGTTTCTTCTTGATTTTCCATTCTATTTTTTTTCAGAAGGAAATTTTCTCACGAGAAAACCTCTAACTTGTGCACTCACACGGGGGGATGTTTGATCACGTGATAAGCAAGCTGTTGCACAAGTCAGTCAAATTCCATTAGACAACAGAACAAGTTTATTTTTAATAGGTAAAGCCCTCTGCTTTTCATTTGCCAGGTGGACTATTTTCTGTACTTCTGTCTACAAAAAGGCAGATCATTAAACACGTTCACTCACAACTTTCACGTAGAAGCTGTGGGAAAATAAAGACTTGATCGATACCGGAAATCACATTTTAAATTAAAAAGCATTTAGCAAAAGTGTTTGTTTAAGTCGTGTTGTGTTTTGTTTAGGCAGTGTGATGGTGACTGAATCAGAATGTCACTACGTTGAACTGGCAGTTTCTTCACGCACTAATTAAAATTGTTCTCTGGAGAAAACGTTAACGAAAAATACACAAAGGAAATTGAGTGATCGTGGCAAGCTTTCTGAAGCTGTGTGATAAACCAAATTTTGTTTTTTTACATGGAATATGAAGGTAAACTTGTCCGTCTCTGACATTTTGCTGCATAATTAATGAGCTGAGCCTTGGGACAAGGCAATGCAAAGGTGTCGACAGTCAAGGGGTTAATATGGAATTGGTTTGTTATTCCAAATTAGAACTCAATAATGACTGGCCAATGAAAAACAATTTAATTTTAAGATTTTAATGATTTTTATCTGTCCTTTCGTACTGTTACATTATGAAAGATGTATGTACGTATGTATGTAATAGGCTATTGTTTCGAGAACAATAGACTCTATTGTTTTCCAAATCCAAGATGGCGGAGGTTATTTTCAACCAATCAGGAGGTGAATTAAGAATTCAAGATGGTGGCGCCCATGAAAGTCGGCCATGTTGGAACACAGCCCACCAGCCTAAACGGAGGACTGGGATCGGTCTCACAGATTTCCATGGCGACACAAATCACGCCAGTGTCTCGCAAAAATGTCACGCTACTTCAAAATCCATGGGACTGACTTTGATAAATAGGAGTCTGTTTTGGGCGAGAAAAGGCCTGAGATCGGTCTTATCATATTTTTTTCCCCTAGGACTCGAGAATTAATCTAGACACATGTACATCAAATGAGAAACAATTGTATTTATTAAAAAATCCTAATTCTTTACAGACGGGAGGTGTGCGGTTTCTTGTGACCCGCGCCCTTAAACATTTTTCGTAATTAACGTGGATCATTAGTGAGTGAGTGGTGTGTGCGCCGACGTGAAAGGCTTGGGAAACCTTTTTACAATACCATCAAGGTTTCAGCATTTTCCATGTCTACATCATTGAACCCAGATGGTGTGTATCCATATGGATAGGACTTGAAGGTGTCTGAATCGACCACACGTTTGTCAAACACCAATCCATATCATTTGGTGCCGTGGACCCACTTTGAGCTGTTTGGTGGCCGGATGTCTGGTGAAGAAATTGGGATTGACGACGTTGATGTTTCTGCGCTCGTCAAGAGGATCCGTCAACTCCTCCAGAAGGTTCTGGCCCATGATGTGGTAGTTGAGCTGTTGTTGACCACGAACATTGAGGGTGAAACCATGCACTTTGCAGCAGACTTGCTGCCGTTTTTGATCTTGTATCCATAATTCTTTGGCCCTGCTGAGGTGAAATTGATGATGTAATCTCCATCATCCAATTCATTGGTCATTTCACCCAAAAAGTCTCCCAGAGGAATGTCGGGTTCACCAGTCTTCCAGGAGAAAATGACAGAATCAGTGTCGAAGTACAGGACTTGTTGTTGTAGCAGTTCTAGATAGGAGTACAACTTTAAACAATTAATACAAATTATTAATACAAATTATTACAAAATTGAAAGATTGGGAAGGGAAAAAAAACTGTACAATTACAGGTTTATTTGTAGAGTTTTGTGGAACTATCCGTGTAGGTGACCCAAAACAAGAATAAAGCATTACCAATTTTAATTGTCTTTCCTAATCTCTTGTTGCCACTTCTTATCAAACTGCTGTCTTCGTTTCAATCTTTCCATTAGATATACAATTTGTAGTAAATCATCTCTGTATTCATGTCCATAAGTGAACCCTTTTACTTCTGGAGGGAAAACGATCTCATTCATATTACCTGTCATGGTAAACCTACAATGCAGGTCAAAAGTGTTGGGACACTTAGCGAGATACTACTGAAATAATCTCCCCCCACCCCCTCCCACCCCCTCTCCCCCAAGCAATTGTTGAGATTTGACACTACAACACAGATTTCAAAAAAAATACTGTTTATCTGCATCTTCCAACATTGTTTGGGGGGGAGGGGGTTGGTACGCTCCAATTGTGAACCCAAAAAGCCAACTTTACTTGGAATACATGATTATTGGACAGGTGTCCCAACTACTTTTGACCTGCATTGTAGTTTTAAATTGTATTTAATCCCACAACAGATTTTCATCAGAATGTCCTTTGGCAAGAATAGTTCTAACGTCAGGTATTCCAAGATGCTCTGTATTATTCATCCATAACATGTTTTTACCACTGGGTACCTTGTCTCCCCACTGGAAGAAATTGCATCTGTTTCTTTGACATTTAAAATAAATCCTGCCCGGATTCTTCTCGGAGCATGATTGACACAACACCAATGATTCTGAGCAAAATCATTTGAGTTTCTCCTTATTCCATTTGTACCATATTGGAATTTGCTCCTGGGCAATTTTCAAATAGTGATGAACTTTATCGAGTCCCGTGAAGATGAAACAATCGGACATGGGACAATGGATATACTCCCAACCACTTTGCCAAGTACATTTTTCCAGCTTACAATCGTGGATGAAGCATTCCAAGGGTTCCTGTTTTACAGCTCCAAGAGTTTCCATGGCAGGTAACTTTTCTTGCGGACTTTCTTCTACCACTTCAAAACCCAGATCTCCCAATAGATCATTAGTATCGATATCTTGTAGTGGTATGTTGGCTTTGGCTTCTTTCCTCTTTTTGGTGGATTCTTTCTGGGAAGACTTTTGTTTTCTCTTTTTAATTTGCGTAGGATATTTGTTGGTTGAATAAGGTTTTTTTCCGACCATTTGTTCGTCAGTCATCGCTTCTTGATCATGCGGTACTTTGTATTCCATGTTCACCAACTTCTAAAAGCTCCTCTCTTCAGCAGTAATCAGTAACTGACTTGAGCGAGAACGTGAGCTACATTTATTTCCATCCTGAACCAATCACAATTAATGAAGAGGACGTCATAAAACAAGTTTTTTATTAGAATAAGGTCATTCTGAGGCGGTCAAGCAGGTTTTTTTCTTTTACTGTAATGATTTCAGGGCATCAAACTTGATTGACAAGGTATGGGGTATCCCCTACAGTAACATTTCACAAAAGGGTAGGTTAATAAAACAGTTGCATCAGTCGTGAATCTACAGTGAGATGAACAGTGAGAAGAGCTTCGGAAAGGACCTTCCTCCGGCACAAGATTACCGTTATAAACTAGAGCAATCTGTAAACAAACAAGAAATCACCAAATTCAAAGTTACTTCCAACAAACAAGACATACATTCCTTATCTGAACAGGTGGAGGAGTTGAGACAGCAGATTGAGAAATTGTCAATATGATGATTGGCGTCAGCTGGCAGATAGAAGAACCCATGGAGATAGGAAAATTAAACGGAAGAAGTCTCAACATGACATACAAGTCCACGTGATCTTAAATCCTCAACATGAGAGGGCACGATTCGTGACACCATTATCTCCCAGTCAAATTCAAGAGGGATTACATCAGGTATACAAAGCCAATGAAACGTTGTGTAGAAACATGGACACTAATGTCTTATCGTCCGGTGACTTACAAAAAATTCAGTGGATCGTACGAGATGCTCAAACAGTTATTGCCTTTGGTGCTTTTGAAAACAGAGAGTTTTACAAATCAGTATTACAAGGAGAAACAGGATGGAGTGTACAAATGGTTTTGGGTGCACAAAACAAAACCGTTTACGTGTACGATGAAAGTAGCAAACAGTGGTACACCGCATCATGGATAAAGAGGAAAGATATCAGCGGAAAATGGTATACGAGGTGTAAATTCATTCCATGTAGAAAACCGTATTTAGACTTTATTAGTACAGCTATTGTAGGTTCACAACAACCAACCGAGGATATGATACATGAACTAGAAGATTTGTTTCAAAGATCGCTCTTCCTTGAGGGCTAAGGGGTCAAGCAAACTGATACGGAAATTGCTATGACTTTGACATGTAGCTTAATTGTTTTTTGTTAATAAAACGGAGCTTGTATTCATTCAGCTTAACGGATGATAGTACTCCAATACACAACAAACATTGACCCTATATTTCATTTAAAACACGTATAATTTCGAAATAATTACAACCTATTTAATTTCAATATATTCACTTAAAACTAGTTAAAAAACAATGTATTACAATAAATCTTAGAAAAACAAAGTATTCACAAGATAAAAAATACAAAAGAAAGAAATATGAAGAAAGAAACGTATTTACAATGTGATATTTAAAAAAATAGACGAAAAACTTGGCGCATCATCGTAACCCTTAATTATCTTCTCACGCTCTCTCTCCTCACTCTCTCATTCCTCACGCCTTCTTCGCTCTCTCGCTCGCTTCTCTCTCTATTCCGTCGTCTCGTCGCTTCCTCTCTTTCCCTCTTCCTAGTTTCTTCTTCGCGTTTTCTTTTAATTTCATTTCCTTCTTTCTTTTCTTTTTCTTTCAATCTCTCTCTTTTCGGTATCTTCTCTTCGTTTTCGTCTTACCTGCGCCCTCGGCTCCCCTGCGCCTAGCTCGTGTCTTTGGCGTGGAGGTTGAGTGGGAAGATGCTGCCGTACTGAACGTTGTGAAGGTGGAGGCGGTGGAGGCGGCGAATGTGGTGGTGAAGGTGGTGATGGTACTGGTGGTAGCTCTTGAACAAATTCGTTCAAGAGCTCCCTCATGTCTTGTCTTGTTGTTTCTTCTGCTTCCTCCCATTTCCTTCTCCTCTTTTCTTTCCTTTTTTCATGCTCTCTCTTTCTTTGTGCCCTATACAATTCTTGGTGATTTTCTCGCCATCTTTTTACTTGTTTGGTTTTGTTTCCCTTTTTTTCTTTAATTTCTTTCAGCGTACTGATCTCTTAAGTTTTTCGATTTCTGTTTCCATCTGCGAACAAAACGAAATGTCTTTAATCAAAATGATAACACTATTATAAACAATTATTTTGAGTAATCAAGTAAAACTAAAAAAGTATTTTGAACTTCAATAAGTTTTAGTCAAAAGAAACAAAGAGGTGCTAATTTTTCATGCAAATTCTGTGCAAAGTAAAGGGGCAAAATGAACACCATAAGAGTGCATAAAAGTATTTTTCAACTCTCCATCTATTTAGTCAACTTGTGAAAAACGTAAAGAGTAGTGGTATCCGCTCGACTAGGGCTGATTTCCCATTTTTCCATTTTCCCATGTTTTCATTGTCATTTCCCATTTTTCATTTTCACTTCCCATTTTTCCTGACCCGTAGGTGACGTCATCACCTCATTACCATATCTCCTTAACAACGTTAAAGGGAGGGGGGGTTACCTTGGGTAACCCTAGTTACTATCTTGGTGAGGGAAATGACTCTTATATATTAGTCACGAAAAGTCCCCAACCCCATGTGGGACATGGTATTATGTCCCCTGTAACCGAAATAGTACATCACGCATGCGCAGTAGAACAAACACACTTTTTTTACCGTTAAACACATTTTTATTGAGAAAAAGATAAAATATTACAATTTCAAACGTTTTTTGGCTTGCATAATTTTACGAATAAGGCGTTCTGTCATGGTTTTCTTCCCGGGTAACTTGTTAATCGATGCGATCATCTTTGTGTCGGCTTTCCACTTGTCTTGTAAATTCTTGGCTCGGGCATAATCGATAACGTGTTGTTTGGCGATTTTATCCAGACGGTTAATACCTTGATCTCCTCTAGCCAGACGTTTCTTTAACTTGGTACCTGGCCCTAAGTATTGGTACCCAGGCACGTGATATTCGATACCAGTCTTTCCCAACCATTTCTGAATATCGAGACCTTTTCCCCTCTGTCGTCGCCGTTTAATCTTCTTCGCCTGTGCCATAATCAAGGGGTCCTCTCTTTGCTGGTTTTGTCCAAGGTTCCCAACCCTCTTTGAGTTTTTCTGCTTCGGTTTTCCTTATTTTCTTTTTCCCTTTACCACCGCCTTTAGGACTGTCGTTGCCCTCTTTCCACCTGAGATCTTTTAAAGCTTTTTTAGCTGCCGGACTAAGTCCTTTTGGTATCACACTCGACGCCGGTGTTTTATAACCGCTGGTCGAAGGTTTAGGTTTTTTCTCGGGTCTGGGAGAATATGGCTGCTTTTTTACAGTCAATTTTTTAAGCGACTTTTTCTTTACTGACGTCTTCTTTGTGGGGGCGTCCGATTCGACTTTAATGACTTCTGGCGTTTGCTTTTTTATAATGTCTTTGAGCAAACGTTCTATTGGTGCATCGACCATCCCTTCCGGTTCTTCGATGCCTTCATAGCTTGCAGGTTGAGCTGTACCGGTTCGAACTCGTTTGACCAATCGACCTTGTTCTAAAGCCATGGGTTTGACCATGCAAACGGCTAAACTATCGGGAATACTCTTATCTTCTAAAATTAATTGTTGCTCGGCTGCCATTCGACCGGCCTTGTTGAGTAACGCACTCTCGGTAATTTTGCCTTGATAATAATTCGAAAGCCGATTCAATTCCTCGGCCGGGACCATGACCACTTCATTCATGATGCAAAAGTGTTTCGTAACAGTCTTGCCAGTAATGGATTTCCTTTTCTTTTGCTTTCAAAATTTCCACAAGTCTCTTGACTGTATATCCCTTAAGTGCAGTGGTGACAAAACGTGAAGGTTTCCCCGGGATCTGTTTCCTTTTTAACTTGTTTACAGTCTGAACAGAGATCTTCGAATTGAAGCGCTATATAGTCTTTGTTGAGTCGATGATACGCTCGATGCCAATAATTAGCACTTTCGCGTTCTTTGTCTGCTCTTCGATTTGCTTCCTGCAATAATGTCATTAGTGTTGACAGGTTAGGACGTTCGGACACAATGTCGATTCCGTCGGTCGGATGGCCATTTTCATCTCTTCCTAAGCACAACATGCTGCGTAGCATTCGTTTAAACCTTGCCAGAATCCTCGCCCTGTTTGTTTCTTGAGTTGTTCTCGCTTTCGTTTTAGCGACGTATGACGAAGTCTTAGTGCTTGCAACACATTCTTATAGCGTTTTAATTTTTGAATGGTTTTCGGTTGAACGGGCACGTTTTGTTTCATGACATTCAACACCATTTCGCTGAGCGCATTTAATTGGTTTTTGTTGGCGAGATCGAGCAATACATTTCGCCGTTTTGCATTGGCTTCCCGTAAGAGGCTTTGCAAAAATCCTCGGTGACGTTGAAACAAACTCATGATGACAATGACAACAACAAAGGATGGTAACTGTCTTTTATTTTAAAACTTGTCGTAATACAAACGTGTAAAACGTTCAAAGACCGGTGGTGCAAAATCAGTTATAATGTCGTCGAGTGTTTGCATTTTAACCAAGAAGGTGTTGATATCAAATTCATGGGTCCTTGCATAATTCTTGAGTTCGATTAAAGTCTTTTCGTAGGTTGTGTAAGCAAATCGAGACATAGCCATCTTGTGTGAATATTTCTTAAAATCGCTCCATCCTTTGACTAAGGCTGCTGCCGCTGTCAAGCCCACCATGGCAAAACTTTCTTTCCACACGCTGCCCACGACAATACTTAGTGCCAAAATCACAAGCGTGACCACGTTACACAAGGTGTGACAACGTTTAAAGTAAAGAAACATTTTTAAGCGACACCACCACTGTTTATGATAGCAGGCGTGTAATCCTTCCAGCTGCTCCATCTTTTCTGACATTCTATCGGCGACGTCGACGTTTATAGTATTTCACATTATCCGTGATTCCTTTAAATGCTTGTCCAGCTAATTTAGCTCCTAAGGTCGTAAAGGTAGGTGCGGGTCCTGATAACACCATGCTAGCCCCTTCGGCGAGTCTTGGTTTTCTGCGAAACAATGCACCTCCTCTCAGTCTCTTTCTTCTCTTTCGTTTCACGACTGTTCTCTTTCGACGCACCATGTTGAATTAACGTTTACGTTTTTTCGCTTTCTTAAATAGGGCTTGCATGGCTTTTTGACCGCCGTAGCTTGCAGCTCCTCCTGCCGCGCCTAAGCCCATTGCTTTTCCGACTGCAATGAGCGCTGGGACCGCCACTGCTAAGGGTACAACACCACCTTTTTGTTTTCTCCGTTTTCTCTGTTTTATCATGAGAGCAGGTCCGTAGCCCGAACCGCCTCGTTGTTTTCTTCTCCTTCTTCTAAACATGTTTGTTTGTATTTTTGTAAGAAACTTGTTCTTTTATAGACGAAACTGATAACAACGCATAAAGCCTTCATCTTTTAAAACATGACTCAGGATACGTTGATCGTCTCGACTAGCAGGATGTAGATCTAATAACATATAGGCAAACTTTGCGAAATGTGTCCAAGACTTCTCTAAATTGAGTGGGAAACGATTGTTGCAGTAAATTGCGTAAACCCAACTGGTCACGCGGGTTCTTAAACGCGATGATGTAATGGGCATTGCGTGAAATGGTTTTGGCAAATTTTCCAGCAGGAAACAAGTCCTGACAGAGATAGATGACTGTAATTTTCTGATGGTGAGAATGTTTGGTAAATAAATCCAAAACATTTTTATCGCTACCCCCTTCATTCATTAAATCGTCTAGAACTAAAATGCCGCCTTCAGGAAACCATTTGTGTAACAGGTTGCTGTCGGGCACACCTTCGTGAAATTGGACACCGCATTGCTTCAACAGTTCAAAGCCTTGTTGCCAAGAACCGTAACAGTAATGAATGGTATGGGGAGGAGTTCTAAACAGGTCCGGGTTGTCTAGTAAAAGTCGTGTTGTGAACACAGTTTTTCCACAACCTGTGGGGCCCGAAATCATTACACTGGTAGGGGTTTTAAATGTAAAGGCTTCCCTTCTTTCCATGACAACACACAGTTTCAAAGTAACAAACTTTTATTTCAACTTGACTCTTATAACAACAAATCGCGTAGACCGCATTTAGTGGTCGTTTGATCTGCAGGTTTAAGTTGCTGCCACCCTAATTCGTCGACAAGGCGACCTCTTGACCAATTACCGACTTCACGGTCATTGCTTACAAAGTCTTTGCTTGAAAATAAACTTAAAAAATCATGCATGCTAGCTCCTCTGGCTTTGAGGACTAAAAACATTAAAGCGTAATCGCCGCAACTTTGACTAAACACAGACTGCAATGTCTTATCGCTGTTGACTTGATACTTGTAATGACGATGTAACCATTCGGTTAACGGGTCTGTGGTTTTGTAAACTTGTTAAGGTAAGGCGTAACTGTCTAAAACTTCACACACATTGTCGTGAGTCCATAAGGCAATCCAATGTTTGCCCGGTTCATCGTGAGGGTCTGTGTTCACGATGTAAGCCGTTGCACCTTCTCGGTTGACAACTGCTGGTAAATGATCGCAGGCGACCGTTCCGTAAAACATTTGACAAAGTTTCGGGTCAGCTAGTGCTAAGCAATCTAATTGATGGTTGTTCAAAGCTACTTTTTCCATTCTTAGGTTCTGTAGACGTCGTACAGCACAGTACGATTGCCGTCAATTTCCAACAGATTTTCAAATTCACCGTACACAAGCACAGTCAGATTGACTCCAGGGTTAGCTCCAAAACGAATCACAATCTTGACTTCGCCTGTCTGGGGTGGGTTCAGAACAGAACTGCTCAAGGCTTCACTCGGTGCATTGTTAAATACAAACAGAGTGCAACCCTTGTCTCGTCCCCAGTCTTCTGCTCTTACCATGTTGGCTTTTCTTTTGGTCAAACATTCTGTGGCTTGTAGAAACTGGTGATACCCTCTCAAATCTTGACTTGCATTTTGATGATCCAATTCTAGTATCCTGTAGGGATATTCTTCACCTCTCACTAACTGTTTGATGCTTGCAATGTTAAAGGTCTTGTAGCCAAAAGCATACTTGGCCTCGCTACCGTTGAACGCTGTCTGACCCAGCAACGCGACAATCACTCTGTTAGGGAGCTGATTGTGAAACATTATTGGCTTCAAAGTACACGCTGTCATTAGGGTGGTTGAAAGTCCTGATTTCACTCCTGGTGGTGGGGTACACGGCTTTTTTAGAACCTTTTTGAAACTGATTGAGTAGCCCTCTGGACACAGAAGGTAAGACTTTTTTCTGGTTTAGGAAGAAGGTCATTTTTAGGTCGTCGGCAGTAATGTCTCTGATATGTCTTGCCCCGCCATGTTTTTGACTCCAAATTTCACGGCTGTTCAAGTACATTTGAATTTGTATTTGCACACCTGGTACGAGCAGTTTGCTCAGTTGAAACACTTCTAGGTAAGGTTTGAACCTCAACACCACTTTTTTACTGCCGTTAAACGGTTTAATCGATTTCACCCAGTTTCGCTCGTCTTCTGATAACGCTTTATGATCATCATGCCCCGCGTTGAGCTGGTTAGCTGTTAATGCTGTACCGCTGGCATCCCGACATCCCGTTAAACCAACCTTCTGGTTTGATTATCGTTTCCCCATCGTCACGGTCATTATGAATCACAGCATCCATATACGCTTTGTGGTGATAGGTATCGGTTTGAGGACTGATGAGTGTTCCATTTTGACTTACATTGATTTGTTTGAACAACGAGTGCATCAAGTTGTTACATATAGTAACTAACGTGTCATTGGCTATGTTACCACCATTGTCGAGTTTCAACTGTAATTCGCCTTCAAAGTAACTTTTGGACAGATCTACAAAACTGTCCTGGGGATCGATTTGAAAATCGATAGGGTGAATACCCGTCGTGAAAGGGTTGATGGGTACATAGCGGGATTCCACTAGACTGTAATCGGTTGGGGGAACATCAAATAAATTTAAGCTAGGACTTTGCACAGCCACTGATTTTGACAAACTCATTTTCTTCTCCTTCTTTTTCTGCGCCGGCGTAAGCGAGCTTCAAATGCACTCTTTACCCATCAATAGTCAGGTAAATTTGACCTTGTCCTAAGTATAGTACCGCCTTTATACGTTCTTTTGTAATAGGGGAGCCGTTTGACACGTCGCGAATAAATCGGAATCATTTTTAGAAACCAAAAATACTTTTGCGGGCTTTTTTCTTGACAAGTTTGGTCAGTTCTTGTGTTGCTTTACGTTTAGCGCCTTGTTTAGCCGCTTTGAGACCACCTCTCCAATTAACTTGATTGCCCTTGACACCTGTTTTTAAACCTTTCAAACTGGCTTCAGCTGAAGCTGTAATGACATCTCTCAAAAGCACGGGGCCCACTTCTTTGATTGTTTTCCAGGCGGTATCGGTTAAACCGTGGTCACAGAAGGGTGAAATCGTATAAGGCCACTTCCGATCATACTTGCTTGAAATGAAACGTGACTGTGGTAATACCTCGTCCGAATGTAGTCAGAGCACCTGTTGCTTCTGCAATCTGTATTTGAATAATGTCTAACAGCTGTTTACGAAGCGGTATATATTGGAGATGGGTCGGTTCAAAATAGTAGCTTCCTTTGCCTTGTCTTTTATAATTTACTTCGCGAATAAAATCAGTAATTTGATCACCCAACACGCTACTGCCTCCTACATCCGAGTACACAAATAACGAACGACTAGTATTCCCAAACACGTGTTCAAATGCATAATTAAGGTTCGTGAAACGCCAGTTTACATCCAAACTCAGCCGTATGTAATCCGTTAATTTACCGTTGGAATCTTTTGGAATGATCCAATAGGCTGATTTGTAGGGTGAACTTACATCTTCACCGTTTCCATTCCATCTTGTTTTAATATCTGTTGTAAACGGTTTAAGATAACCGTGCAGTTCCATTACTAGGTTGGGATCTAATCGAATAGCTACTTGGGGATTAGAATTGTAGTTTTCCACAAACCACCCCATTTGAAACGCCAGTTGTTTGTTGACTGCAAAGCCGGGAGCCATCCAACCCAGGGGCGTTGTATCATGTCCACGACCAAAATCGTGTTTTTTGACCTTACTACTATCTAGTATCGCATCTTCGCCTTCCACTCTCATTTCTGGATAATAGGTCTTTTCTGTGTCCGTATCTCCATATTGTCTGTTGGCTTTACCATCTTTAACATATATTTTCTTTTTAAAATAATGAAACACGTTTTTCAAAAACTCAGCGCCTGTCAACATGTTAATGTCGACATGTTCGTTGATATCTCTAAGAAGAAACGAGGCCTCTAAATAATGTTTATTCAAATGATTGGTGTCTGCGTTGTACCATGTCATGTACACCAAAGGCAAACTGTCCGTTAACCAATTAGGTAAAGTGTTTTGAGGGTCTGGAACGGAAATACTGGCCAAGGCAACCTTCCAATCTCCCTGTAATCGTAATGGTGTTGGCAATCTGACCTTGAAATTATTGCTGCTGCTGTTAGGATAATCGGTCAAGCTACTGTTGCTCGGGAGGGTCACATAAAAGTCTTCTTTCATTCTTGAAATGAAATGTCACGGTTGTTATGCCTTGACCAAAGTTGACTAACTGTCCTGTGGCTTCTGCAATCTGTACTTGAATAATGTCTAACAGCTGTTTACGAAGCGGTTTATATTGGAGATGGGTCGGTTCAAAATAATAGCTTCCATTGCCTTCTCTTTTATAATTTACTTCGTGAATAAAATCAGTAATTTGATCGCCTAATACAGTACTTGCATTTACATCTGAATAGACATACAAGGGGCGCGTACTGTGTCCAAATACGTTCTCAAAGGCATAGTCCAAATTTATAAATCGCCAACTGACATCTAAACTGATTTTTATCGTATCCATTAAACTTCCGTCGGCCCATCGGGGTCTAATCCAATATTTGTCGGAATGTGCGACATGTTGCACACCCCCATTTGCTGTAAAAAACGAAACTATGTCTGTGGTGGAAGGAATTTCATAACCGTTGAGTTGAATACTTAAATTGGGTCCTAGTTTATAAGCAAACTGCGGGTCGTCTTTGTCTTCATCTTCTTCAAACCATCCTAGTTCCAGAGCTAATGTGAGGTTGATCCATATCGCAGGGTATATTAAACTGGTCATGTCCGTCAATGCTATCTTGGAAGTGTCTAAAATAATTTCGTCCTCCTTAATAATAAACTCGGGGTGATAAAGTTTTGTCGTAGAACCAGTCAGCCATCCCGGATACAAATTGTCTTGAAGATAAAGTTTTTGTGTATGTTCAATTAACCCCTTGAGAAAACCATCTCCTGTCATTAACGATACACCCACATGTTTTTTAATATGAGGTAATTTGACGTCGGTCTCAAAACCGATTTTATTGGATGTATTGTTCTTTTCAGCGTAATAAGACGTATAGCTGAACAACGTTAAATTGTTGTGTAACCACGTGGGTAACGCATTCTTGGGATCTGGGACCGAGATACTGGCCAGTGCCACTTTCGAATGTCCTTCGGACAGTCGAATGAGTTTCGGGAGTCGGACTTTGAAATTATTGTTGGCATTCTGTGGAAATTCCTGTAAACTGCTATGACTGGGTAAAGTCAAGTAAAATTCGTCTTCGATCATAGTTTTGCTATTTGACCTTTCTCGATCCAGCTGTTATATTTCTGAGGCCAACCCTTCCACTGTACCAAGACTTTATTGCCTTTTCGTTTGACAATTTTTTCAATGCGAAAAATATCATTGTCTTTAACATTGACTTTTTGTAAATCTTGTTCATAAAGCGTCCCTCTTAAAGGGCTCCCATCAAATTCTTGAACTTTGTATGTAGCAACAGGTCCAGGGATACTGTCTCGAATGACAAAGACTTCCTCTGTCCATCCAGGTAAATAACCTTTTTTAAACAATCTGAATTTTTTGTTCAAACGCACGCGATCGCCCACTCTCAAAGTGGGTTTTTTTACTTTTTTATTCTTGTACAAATTAGCGTACACTTCAGAGCTGTTGGCTTCTGTCACTTGATTTGGCGCCATTTTAATACTGCGGTGGTAAGAACGATTATACCCTTTGACCAATGATTGTAACACGGGTACAAACTTCAAGGTATTGTTGGCGGTAAAATAGCGAAACATACGCTGTTCGAGTGTCCAATTAAGTCGTTCGACGACACTGGCTTTCGTATCGCCACTCGTACTAAAATGATGAATCTTATAATGATTCAGTAACTGTTGAAAAGTTTTATTATAAAATTCTTTTCCATCGTCCGTTTGCAACTGTATTGGTTTCCTGCCTTGTTTTAAAATCTTTTCAAAGGCTTCTGCGACAGCCTTTCCTGTCTTGTTTTTTATTGGCTCCACCCACGCGTATTTAGAAAATACATCCACGACAGTGAGTAAATACTTAAACCCTTTGTTTTGTTTTGAAATGTTAATCACTTCAATCAAATCGCCCGTCCACTGCTCGTCCATCGTAAACACCTTGACGGGAAGCGTAGGAAATTTGCGTCGGCGTGGTTTGTGAAGCGTATATCCCAAATCGTTTCCCAAAACGGCTTTGGCCTGTTTAAGACTGATGCCTTGACTCTTTGCAAAGCGTGACACGCCTCCATAACTCGCAGGGTTTTCCGGAACATGATACTGTTCCAATAGGACTTTATCTGTTTTCTTTCCTTTCATAACATCCAAACTTTAAAAGTACAATCTTCCCAGAGATCACTTCTAAACATGTAGGTATACACAGCTTTCGCAAATGCATCGGATTGACTTTTTAACCACAATATATAGACCACAAATCGAAACACATTTTCAGCCACATCTGTGTGATCGAATATTTCTACAGGGTCAGCAACGCCTGAGGGAATCTCTATTCCTAACCCGTGTCTCTGATAGATACTTTGACACTTTTCTACTAGCATGGACCACACACTCTCGTCAAACATCGTTGTAGAATGAGACAACTTTAATTGGAACTTGACTTTTATTTGCTCACATTAATTACGTCATGGATATAAGATTACAAACAAGGTAATTAGTTTTCAAAATAAGGTAATCCAAAAGCAGTTATGAAAAACCTATCTTTCCACAAATCTTTCTGATGTTTAAGTCCGAGTGTGACTTGTTCTAAGTTTAGACACAGTTTTTCGTAATCTCCTCCAGCGCTAGTCACTGAAGAGGGGTCGTCAAGAACGTTTGCTTCCTTCAACCGATTGGCTAGCTGCTCTCCAAAGATCACCGGTTGTAGTAACACTTGGAGGGTTTGTTTCTCTTCACTGGATAGCAGGACAGGATAGGACAGGATACAGCTATGTCTGGCCACCAGGTTAGGCGTGTCACACAGTTTGAACTTGAAATAGTAGGTCTGAGGATTGTAATAGATACGGTACCAACGTCGGTTAAACAGATGGACATGTTCATTATATTTCATCATTTCCAGTATCATACCGCCCCAATCCGGTCTGCGCCTTAGCAGCGTGGTTTCGTACAGACATGCTTTGTCCTCCCGGTAACGGTCTTGTAATTGTAAGAGGTGGTCGTCCAGTAGAAACACATCGACCTCTTTGCTTTCGGGCACGTGATTGTCAAAGGGTTCAACTTCAATGTTTGTCTGAGTTGTGATCAGTTCCTTGACTTGACTTGAGTTGGTGTAAACCTCCATGTTTGGCTTCTCTGATTTTTTCCAAAAAGTCAGTCAACGCCTCTTCAATTTCAAGGAAATTACGATCAGCCCCGTAAAATTCCAATTGAGTTCTTTCCACAGCGCACAAGACAGCTTTCAAGTGAGGTACACAAAAGGTAGTCAGCTCCCAATGTTTCATCTTGAAAAATGATGTGTTGTGTCTTTTAAATATGTTTCATATAGCTATCAGTGACCAATCAGAAACAAGTTTGAGCGTCTTATGACATCATTGTTTATTTGTATGAACCAATCAGCTTCGAGATTGAGCGACCTTGTCTAAACTTGTCTCATTTCATGAACCAATCAGCGTTCAGTTTGAGCGTCTTATGACATCATTGTCTAATTGTATGAACCAATCAGCTTCGAGATTGAGCATGGGGTAAGAGCTAATTAAACTCTGGTTCTTTGCAAAGTTTGTCAGTTCAGTTTAGTCTCAGCGTTAAGAATTTTTCAAAGAATGGCAGAAGAACAAACTACCTCTCTCCCAGTGGCAAATGCAGAAGAAGAACAAACTACACCTCTTCCAGAGACAAATGCAGAATTGAAACAGGACAAGAAACGAAAACGTAAAGCGCCGAAAAAGGCTTCCGAAGCATCCAAGAAGAAAGCTAGAAAGAACTTAATGTTGGAACTGTCTAAGTCAGAATTTCTACAAGGTACCGTTCGGTTTGATGACATTGTTTTAGTTAAAGTTGGAGAACGACAGACCATGAATGCTTCTAAAGGGTTATTCACTGGGCAACAGTCTCTTTGCTAGGAAAAGGAACTATCAAAAATTACGTTTGCATCAAAAACATCAACAAAGAGAGCTGACACCGAAACGAATGAAAATACAACAACATGTGCGTGATACGTTAGCCAAAGTAAATTTATAATTTTTTTTTTGTGTGTGTGTTAATAGACTTGCCCACCATTTAAGGTGGTGTCATGAGGGTCATTAAAGAAATGCCTCCAGATCTGGACAACAAGAGGGAAATCACAGAAGTGCAAGTGCTGGAAGAAGGAGAAGTATTTGACGTTGACGCATTCCTAGCCTCTATTCCTAAACCTGGAATGACTCAGCCCCAGTGCCCGCGCTGTTTAGTGGATATGACATTTGGTTCTATCCAACATGAAGATGGAAGTGTATTTGAATATTACCGCTGCCCTATGAAACGCTTCAACACGAAATGTTACGTCACGAGCAGCAAAGAAAATCTGGCAGAGTACTTGAAAGCCGTAGACGAGCAGACCCACCCGTGCTATTCTAGAATTGTCCCGGAAAAATTTAAATGTGCTTGTGATATGTCCATGGTTTTGGCTATGTCCAAGTCTCAGAAAAATCCAGGCCGATTGTATTTTAAGTGCCCCAGGAAATCATGTAAACTCTTTCAATGGATAAATGAGCCCCCAAGAGGCCTTACGTTTCAATTGTTGTATTAGACTCAATAAAAAAGACATGAGTTATAAACAAGTCTGGTTTATTGTTTTACAAAATCGTATGTTAAAAATATACATAGAAAAACCTATTTACATTTCACACTCTAAGTTGAAATAACGGGGTGGCGAATAGTCAGTACTATAGATTAAGTTCTCGATAAATATCTCTTCCCGAGGAATGGCTGTTGTACTCATAAAAAATAAACGAAACCTGATGCGAGAAATTAAAAAATACAATTCGGGAGGTGTATTAAATAATAACATTTTGTATATACGAAAACGGTACATGGCATTTAACTGAACGTTGAGTGGACTATATACATTCGCACGTAAAAACAATGTCGGAGAGTTATCCGGTATGGTACCATGATACATATCATTTGAAAAATTCCACAACATTATGTAATAAGTGAACCAATGTCGGGTTTACGGGATAAGGCAACATATTCCACGAGGTTGTTAAAGAATTGTGTGTTTCAAAAGCACGTCCCTGGTCCCGAAATTCTATCAATCCGTCTTCTAACATGACGACTCTAGGCTCAAGGGGTATTTCTAAAAAAGAAAAATTACACATAATATATATCGGTGGGATACCATGCAGGTTCACCGTAAGAAAGTACATATCTTGTAGTTACATTAAAAATAGGTTGACGTTCGTCATGATAAAATAAAAAACGAAAACGAATACCGTTTACAACTTAAATCTAACACTTGTTCGGGTATATTCATTAAAAAGTAATCGTAAAAAGCATGTCTCACTTCAACTGTTGCAGGAACAGGTAACACAACAAAACCGTGTATAAACATAATTTCTCCCGATTCCTCGTGGATAAAATCATCAATAAGGGCTAGGTATTTGAACAAAATATCGTCAGCAATGTCAAAAGGCAATAGTGGCCATAAATGGGAGTCTTGACGGTGTGGGTTTGGTAAACCAAACTGTCTATATTCGTTAAGTTCTCGACTAACTTCCCCAATAAGATAAGTACCTGGCGAAAAGAAATAATTTCCAGCCTGCATCTCCTCCAGATCGCTGTCTTCAATCATCGGCAGAGTTCGCGTATTTCCAGGCGTTCTATCTCGACGACAATTTCCGCAAATGGAGGTTCGGGCAACCATTTCGGCTAAACAATGGCGGTGAAGCAGCACTCGGCAGCAGTCTGTTTTTTGAAGGCGCGACAACTGTTCGATCCGGAACTCGTCTTGACATATGAAGCAGACGCCCAGACTGTCTTCCTCAGGAGCTAGGTTTTGCAGGCGGCGGCTACGATGAGGTAAGTTTGAAGTCATGATGAATCGTTTAAGCAGCGAGCAAGGACAGCACGTAAAATTACTTTGAACAAGTGACAGCAAAAGAACTTTGCCCGCTTTTATACCCCCACGCACACGTGGATATGCAGACCACTGAGGAAACAGCCATTTTTGCATTCCACATTTTTGCGTCCAGCACTCCCCATCTGTGTTTCTTTCGTGAAATCAAATGGATTTTTCGTATATGTGCATTAGGTTTTTAAACTTTAAAACCCACTTCTAACCTAAAACGTAACATGAACTAAAGGTCTTTTGGTTTAGATCAATCAAATAACGTTTAGACCCGAATGAAAAAACGTGAAAACTAGCTAAAATTTCTCTTCGAATCAAATTAGTATGCAATGGAACAATACCCTGAGAACTTGGGAGGGAAAGCATGTTGAATCATTGACTTTTATGCATATGGTGGCTCCTAGAGGAGCCGTTTTGTTTTGTAGGATAACCTACGAGAGATATCCGTATTTTCCCATCTTCAAAAAATAATGATAGCTTGAAGAATACGGATACGCTGAGATTATGTGAAATCGTCCATCCATCCATGGTCGCCAAGCATAATAAATGCATATTTTCCTGGTTGGAAACCCCCACGGATCCGTGCCGATGACTTTACGAAGAGTGAACACGTACATGTAATAGTAGCCGTGTCCTGGTCTGAAACCCTCCTCTATGATTTCGTACTCGTCGCTGTCTTGCAAAGTCATTTTAGTTAACCGCGCTAAACAGCTGACTAGATGGTAGTTTGTTCTAAACTTGGACGCACAGGTATGAAGGTCCAATCGAACATGTCGTTCCTGGATATGGTGAAAGTGTTCTTTTGAAATCACAACATCGTTATTTTCAAACGCCATTTTTGTGTCATACTAAAAAAAAAAAACCAAACACACCATGCTTTTATTTTAGGATCAAGTGGTATGCAATTTTCAAACAAAAGCCGCAGCGCTTATTAACTTTTTTGTCCCAGATGCAGCGCTTATTAACTTTTTGTCCCAGATGCGGCGCTTATTCGGGGGCAGCGCTTATTAACCTTTTTTGTCCCAGATGCGGCGCTTATTCGGGGGCGGCGCATATTAACCTTTTTTGTCCCAGATGCGACGCTTATTAACCTTTTTTGTCCCAGATGCCGTGCTTATTCGGGGGCGGCGCTTATTAATCTTTTTTTGTCCCAGATGCGGCGCTTATTCGGGGGCGGCGCTTATTAACTTTTTTTGTCCCAGATGCGACGCTTATTAACCTTTTTTGTCCCAGATGCGGCGCTTATTCGGGGGCGGCGCTTATTAATCTTTTTTTGTCCCAGATGCGGCGCTTATTCGGGGGCGGCGCTTATTAACTTTTTTGTCCCAGATGCGGCGCTTATTCGGGGGCGGCGCTTTTTAATCTTTTTTTGTCCCAGATGCGGTGCTTATTAACCTTTTTTGCGCGCTGTAAAGTTGTGTTTTCTCGCACGAAACTAGGTTTCGTTTTAAATTTTTTTAACCCGCTCTTATTTTAAGACGTAACATAAACTATTAGTTTTTCGGTTTAGATTTATCAAATAACGTTAGAATCGATCGAAAAAACGTTAAAAATGACCTAAAAGTTTAAGGCAAACCAAAGTTTTAATGAGGCTATTGTCTAAGAGGCCCACATCAGAGCTTTAAGAACCAAAGGCATGCCGCGTTTTAGACACAACCGCTTCATAGCTCATGACTTAGTGTGCTTGAGAATACCATGGCTAGCAAATGTCCTCGTCAAGAGACCCCGGTAAGTATTTTAAAACCATTCCATTCCATGAAGCATTACTGAAAACATTCGATTTAGTTGTAGTGGTGTTCGCTTCTATCGAAGCGCTTTATTCCCTCTAACAAAGCATATGCTTTTATCGAAACATCACCGATTTTTCCTTCGTTACTCCTTTTCTAGCTTACGACAGATGACCAACTGTTGTTAGAAGCCCTAAACGACTTCGAGAATGACCTTGTCCTGGTGATGTTACGAAAAGTTTGAAAGGCTTGTTCATTGTCTCTTCGTTTCCACAATCGCCACCCTTTCATGAAAGCTTCTGTATAGTTCCCTACATTCGCCATTTGGGATAAAGCCCCATCGTCCAAAGTTAACATGTGATCTGCCACGTAATCGCGATAGTTGTCCAACTCCTCTTTTAATAATACCAATTCAGTTTCAATGACGGCTACCACCGTTGATTCAATGAGTCTGTTAAACCTGGGTTCTTCCACCATAATAATGCTAGGGTTTCTGATCATGATGTCTCAAAATGATTGAAAAATTGTGTTGTATCACTTACAAAACATATGGGACGCTTGAACTTGATGCTGATTGGTTTCTTATGGGCAAAGACGCTCAAACTACGCGGTGATTGGATGGTTTATGCAAAGCTATTTAAATTACCTGTTGATAAAAAACAACGCTGTGCCTTTTACTTGTTATTTTTTCAAATGGCTTGCCAAGAAAACACGGTATGCTTTAGTCTCAACTTACTCATAACAGTCTTTTTAGTCTCCACTTACATATAAAACTGAATATTTATTTGTGGTTTATTTTCTAGTTCGAATTGGATGACCATACATTAATCCAGGTCCTAAACGACTTTGAGGATGACATTGCCTTAGCAGAAACCGCTGACGCCTTGGAGCGCCAAGCCGGTTTTCAAGAACAGCTGGGAGGTAGTCTCGCGGCTCAGGAACCTGGCAGATTTGAATTTACGTTAAACCCGTATGTGGACCGCGTCAGTGAACGCATGGGTGTTCGAGAGCGTCACTTCACCGCCAATCTAAGACAGCACGGACAATTTATTGAACATCAAAATTTAAATCAAGCCTTGAGTGAAGCTATTTACCGCGCTTTACAAAATTTAGTTTTATGCGAAAACATTTCCGGAGGCGATTACCTGTATTTTAATTTGGCTAGTAACCGCTTAAACCACGCCTACGGCTACAGACGGCTAACCGCCCAGGAATGGATGACTGGTAGCGATCGCGTGGATGGTATTCTGCAGCAAATGGCTCGTGTCCTTAACTCAAATGAGAACTTTGAAATGAATGACTCATTTCAATTGTCGTTCACCCAAGTATGCACCCCACCACGTGGTAGCGGACACAAAAGAAAAATGAAACCAGGACACAGGCACCCCGAGACTTTCAAACGGATTAAGCAAAGCGCGACCATCAAAAACAAAGATGACTTGTGTTGTGCACGCGCTATCGTGACAGCCAAAGCCAAAGTCGATGAACATTCCAATTGGGAAGGTTTCAAAAAAGGACGTCGTATACAGTTGCAACAGGCCGAATTGTTACATCATGAAGCTGACGTTCCATTTGGTCCTTGCGGCTATCCAGAGCTTGAAAAATTCTCAAAAGCTCCGTCGCTGTACGATTATCAGTTAGTTTTGGTCGACGAAACGCGAGGTTACAAAGTCTCCAGCTTTGGTCCGCCCAGGGATAAGCAGTTAGTCCTTCTGTACAGCAGTCAACATTATGATGTCATTGCGTCTCTCCCAGGGTTCTTCGCGACAAGTTATTTCTGCCGTCGTTGTTTAAAACCTTACGACAATGAAGGACAACACGCATGTGACAGTAATCCAGATCATTGTCCAGCGTGTATGCAGAACTACTGTTCCGATTACAGACAAGCCGAACGCCAAAAAGCATCCACATTCTGTGGTAGCTGCAGACGTTTCTTCTATGGGGACAACTGTTTAGAGCAGCATCACACAAAGTCCTACAAGGGAACCATCGTCGATACCGAGAATGTCAGTGTTTGCACTCAACGGCGCAAGTGTCGTGAATGTAACAAGTTACTAGTTGGTTTCAAGGAGCAAAAAACACATCTTTGCGGCTATGTGGTTTGCATTTCATGTAAAGAGTACGTGGAGGCTGCTACACACAAATGTTTTATTCAAGTGGCTAAGTCCCCCGAAGAACAGAAAGAGGAAAAGAAAAAGAAAACTAAGAAGAAGGCGAAACGGGAGCAAGCGCTGGTCTAGCGACTTTAGAAGCTAATGGGGCAGGCATAGGCACAGAAGAAGACGAAGACAAACCCCCACTACACGTGTTTTTTGACATCGAGGCCACCCAAGACACAAACTGTCACATGCCAAATCTACTCATTGCTGAAACAGAACATGACAATTGCCCCGAACATTTTAGAGGCGAGCACTGTATCAAATCCTTTCTGGAATGGCTTGACACGCTGACCGAGAACGACACGCGCCCTGTGACCGTCATCGCCCATAATTTCCAGGGATATGACGGCTACTTTATCGTGGATGAGTACCATCGACAACATCGGCTCATTGAACAAGTCCGTAACGGCGGCAAGTTAATGCAAGTCACTCACGATAGGATTCGCTTCATTGACTCACTCTCCTTCTTCCAGATGCCTTTGTCCGCGTTTCCAAAAACCTTTGGCATCACGGAGTTGAAGAAAGGCTATTTTCCACATCTGTTTAATACCCCGGAGAATCAGGAGTACGTGGGACTTATCCCGGACATGAAGTACTATATGCCGGAAACCATGTCGGTCAGCGGTCGCAAGGCCTTTGAAACATGGCATGCCGAACAAGTCTCAAAGCAAGTGGAGTTCGATTTTGATGAAGAGCTCGTGGCTTACTGTGAGTCTGATGTCAAGCTCCTGAAAGCGGGTTGCCTCAAGTTCAAACAACTCTTTGAGGAAAAATCAAAGTCTAACCCTTTCGACAGAATGACTATTGCTTCCGCTTGCAATCAGGATCTTCGCCAGAATAGAATGACGCCTAACACCATCGCCTCGGAACCCTTACACGGCTGGCGTATGAAAACCAATCACTCTAAAGTCGCCCTCGAATGGCTTCACTGGCAAAATTCTCAGCTCGAGTCTTCCATTCAACACGCGAGGACCGAGGGAGAATACTGCATACCAAACAGCAACTACACGGTGGACGGCTATGATCCGACTACTAATACCATTTACGAGCTCCAGGGCTGTTTCTGGCACGGTTGTCCCGGCTGC
The DNA here is from genome assembly GCA_964020085.1 of Micromussa lordhowensis. Lineage (NCBI taxonomy): Eukaryota > Metazoa > Cnidaria > Anthozoa > Scleractinia > Lobophylliidae > Micromussa > Micromussa lordhowensis. The sequence goes on along the minus strand of OZ026599.1, from coordinate 35,158,493 downwards.
TATCCTGACCGCACAGAGCCCCATCAACGCCTAGAGCAATGCTGTGCTGGTGATGTGTACCGCTCCACGCAAAAGAAACTAAACGATCTGAAAGGGCGAGGCTACAAAGTGGTTGAAATCTGAGGATGTCAGTGGCAACGCATGAAACAAGAAAACAAAGACATCGCAACCTTTGTGGATCAGCTCAACATCGTGGAACCTATGAACCCCCGCGATGCATTCTGTGGCGGACGCACTAATGCCGTGAAGCTGTATCATCAAGCCGAGGCTGACGAGGACATTGATTATTACGATTACACCTCCCTCTATCTGTACGTGAACAAAAACGGCGAGTATCCTCTAGGCCATCCAGAGATCATTTTCCAGCCAGGTCACACTGACATCTCACGCTACTTTGGCATTGCTCAATGTACTGTGCTACCGCCATACGAACTGTATCATCCAGTATTGCCGCTTCGACAAAACGACAAGCTCACCTTTCCTCTCTGCCAAAGCTGCGTCGAGGAAGAAATGCAGAAACCGATGTTGGAACGCAGTCACGTGTGTCATCATACAGTCCAGGAGCGCCAAATCCACGGAACCTGGTGTACGCCCGAACTCAACAAAGCGGTGGAAAAAGGCTATAAAATTCTACACATCCACGAAGTCTGGCACTTCCCTGAAAAACAGACCGGTTTGTTTGCTGATTATGTCAACACCTGGTTGAAAATTAAAGAAGAAGCGAGCGGTTGGCCAGAACATGTAGGTGAGAATTCAGCAAAGCAACAGCAATATATCACCGATTACTATGCTAAAGAAAAGATACAACTCGAGCCTGCGAAGATCCAGAAAAATCCTGGGTTACGTACCCTGGCCAAAATGATGTTGAATTCCATGTGAGGGAAATTTGGGCAGAAACCCAACAAAACACAAGCCAAAGAATTCACAGATCCTGTGGCCTTCAGTCAATTCTACGAAAGCGACAAGCATGACATTCACTATGTCAGTGTACTGAACGAACAACGCGTGGAAATTCACTATAAACATCAGCTCGAAGATGATCCAATCTCGCCAAATCTAAACATCTTTGTGGCCTGTTTCACAACCTGTTGGGCTCGACTACGCCTCTATGAAGCCCTGGACCTCCTTCAGGAGCGGGTGTTGTACTTCGACACCGACAGCGTGGTTTTCACAAGTTTGCCAGGACAAGTCAAACTGCAGCTGGGGAATTATCTCGGCGACTTCAAAGATGAGCTAAGTGAGGGTGATCATATTGACGAGTTTGCTTCAGGCGGTCCGAAAAACTACGGCTACCTAACAAAGAAGGGCAAGCAAGAATGTAAAGTCCGAGGTATTTCCTAAACAGCGAAGGCTCAAAGCAATTGAATTTCCCTGTGCTGCATCAAAACGTGTTGGACGACATCCTTAAACCGATGGAGACTGGGGCGAGACAAACCATTGTGATAAAGCCTTACCATATTGTACGCAACAGCAAAGCATACAGTATTGAAACAGTCCCGCAAACCAAGAAATATCAATTGGTTTTTAGCAAACGGGTGGTGGACCCCGAGACATTTATGACCTTTCCATACGGGTACCGAGCTGCTTTAAACGACCACGACATGGACAATGTGAACCTGTTAATGGAATTGTAACTAGTTTTCACTTTAATTTTTTCATGTTGGAAATATTTTTCACCGTTTTTTCTCAATAAAACATGTTTAAGAGTAAAACGGCGTGTTTGTGTCACTGCGCATGCGTGATGTACTATTTCGGTTACAGGGGACAGAATACCATGTCCCACATGGGGTTGGGGACTTTTCGTGACTAATATATAAGAGTCATTTCCCTCACCAAGATAGTAACTAGGGTTACCCAAGGTAACCCCCCTCCCTTTAACGTTGTTAAGGAGATATGGTAATGAGGTGATGACGTCACCTACGGGTCAGGAAAAATGGGTAGTGAAAATGAAAAATGGAGAGAATAAAAGAAAACCCATTTTTGATCATGAACGTGTAATTGGTGTTTTGTCAATCACTTATTATTGTGGTTATTCCACAATGTGGCTCCACTATAACTAAAACTATTTGTGCAATAATTTGTGCGTGGTAATCGAACAATTAGCTTGTTTTCAGATTCCACTTAGGCTGTAGCTTGTATTGCACTCAGAGAATTGCAATGCTTCTTAGTAGAAATCATATCTGTTCGTATACGAGTGAGTATTGAGAAACACTAATCTACGATTTGAAGTAACCTTGACACTTTCATTTCTATTATTAAGAACGTTAAAAGCAAACTTTGAGTAGTGTGCTAAACAAAATGCTCAATTAACAGTGTATGAAAACTCTACAAGAGTAAGTGAAAGCTTAAATAATTTGTAAAAGAGAAATGCACTTACCATTAGCGTTGATTTTCCCTCAGCAAGAACAGTCCGTGAAAACGTTTTGAGTGCAAAAGTGTCGTTAGCAACAATATATGGTAATGATACAGTGTGGGATACCCCTCATCCACCGTCTTTTCGTCGATATCCGTTTTTGTATAAAAGTCTTTCAGACTGAGCAAAATCATTTTACTTGGGACGAAGTTGGACACACTTTTTCGGATTCTTGTCTTGGCGATTATGGGACTAAGTGATCAAGAGCTGAGCATTGCTTTGGAGAAATTTGAAACGACTATGGTTGATGTAAGTGAATTATTTTTGCCACTGTTAGAGAACCGCTTAGACCGAACTATAATTTGTGCGGATGTTGAATCAGGAGCGATGCGATTTGCAATGCTTGTCTGATCTATACTTCAAGTGCGAATGTTTGTTTGAAATACCTTAGATGTTATGTTTAGCTTCTAAGCATGCGTAAGTGCGCGGCAATTTGATTAAGCGCTGCGTAAAAAAGTTCTGATCACATTTACAAACGTAAAACGATTTGAGAATTAGCAAAAAATCGATTTGTTCCTTTGAAACTCCAGCGAGTAAACAAGAACAAAAATTATAAGAATTTTTTCAGTCTCACCGGCACAGTTCGAGGGATAAGGGGGTACACTTAATCCTATATGGAACAAAGCGCGCGGTGTTTTGAATAAGCATAGCGGCAACAAAGCACACGACAAGTTGATTGAGCGATAAGCCCTGAAAGGTTTAAATACTTCAATATTTTTTATTTCCAAATGTGACAACTCAAGTTGACGATGGAGAGTGATAAACAGCTGGAGACTTCAATTTCACAAGCGCTTTTGCAAGTGGAGAAGGATCTCTTTCTTCCACACAACACGTTGGTCGACACGCTGTCGAAAGATCATAAACCATATGATGACGTCACCTACGGGTCAGGAAAAATGGGAAGTGAAAATGAAAAATGGGAAATGACAATGAAAACATGGGAAAATGGAAAAATGGGAAATCAGCCCTAGTCGAGCGGATACCACTACTGTAAAGAATCAAGATTGATATTTAGCGAGAATAAAACGAAACCCATTTTTGATCATGAACGTGCAATTGGTGTTTTGTCAATCACTTATTATTGTGGTTATTCCACAATGTGGCTCCACTATAACTAAAACTATTTGTGCAATAATTTGTGCGTGGTAATCGAACAGTTAGCTTATTTTCAGATTCCACTTAGGCTGTAGCTTGTATTGCGCTCAGAGAATTGCGATGCTTCTTAGTAGAAATCATATCTGTTCGTATACGAGTGAGTATTGAGAAACGCTAATCTACGATTTGAAGTAACCTTGACGCTTTCATTTCTATTATTAAGAACGTTAAAAGCAAACTTTGAGTAGTGTGCTAAACGAAATGCTCAAATAACAGTGTTTGAAAAACTCTACAAGAGTAAGTGAAAGCTAAAATAATTTGTAAAAGAGAAATGCACTTACCATTAGCGTTGATTTTCCCTCAGCAAGAACAGTCCGTGAAAACGTTTTGAGTGCAAAAGCGTTGTTAGCAACAATATATGGTAATGATACAGTGTGGGATACCCCTCATCCACCGTCTTTTCGTCGATATCCGTTTTTGTATAAAAGTCTTTCAGACTGAGCAAAATCATTTTACTTGGGACGAAGTTGGACACACTTTTTCGGATTCTTGTCTTGGCGATTATGGGACTAAGTGATCAAGAGCTGAGCATCGCTTTGGAGAAATTTGAAACGACTATGGTTGATGTAAGTGAATTATTTTTGCCACTGTTAGAGAACCGCTTAGACCGAACTATAATTTGTGCGGATGTTGAATCAGGAGCGATGCGATTTGCAATGTTTGTCTGATCTATACTTCAAGCGCGAATGTTTGTTTGAAATACCTTAGATGTTATGTTTAGCTTCTAAGCATGCGTAAGTGCGCGGCAATTTGATTAAGCGCTGCGTAAAAAAGTTCTGATCACATTTACAAACGTAAAACGATTTGAGAATTAGCAAAAAATCGATTCGTTCCTTTGAAACTCCAGCGAGTAAACAAGAACAAAAATTATAAGAATTTTTTCAGTCTCACTGGCACAGTTTGAGGGATAAGGGGGTACACTTAATCATATATGGAACAAAGCGCGCGGTGTTTTGAATAAAGGGGGCAAGTTTCTAAAGAAACTGTGGTGCTGCGTCGGTGGGAGTATTACAAGATAATTTGGTTTTATCAACTGGGTTGATAATGTGAATTGTCCACCGTAAAGAGATTCGGCAACAAAACACACGACAAGTTGATTGAGCGATAGCCCTGAAAGGTTTAAATACTTCAATATTTTTTATTTCCAAATGTGACAACTCAAGTTGACGATGGAGAGTGATAAACAGCTGGAGACTTCAATTTCACAAGCGCTTTTGCAAGTAGAGAAGGATCTCTTTCTTCCACACAACACGTTGGTCGACACGCTGTCGAAAGATCATAAACCATATCGTCCCGAAAGGAAGAAACTCTTCGAGTGTTCCTGGACAAAAATTTTATGGCGAGAGTGCCCGACAACCTCACCAAACATTCGAGGGAGCTAAAACTCCAAAAGAGAATTGCGGAACAACAAGAGACGATCTCGCTCCTCATGAATGCGATGGACGTACTTCTGGAGCAGTAAGTGAACGTCAAACCAAAAAACGGCTCCCTTAGGAGCCACCAAATATCATAAAAGCAACGATCAATGATGATATTATTTTATACTGAGAAAATAACATTCATCTCCCTTTGTCAGCACACGCACACCTTGTTTGCAAATTGTACACAGGTCCCTCTTGTAAAGAATTAGGATTTTTTAATAAATACAATTGTTTCTCATTTGATGTACATGTGTCTAGATTAATTCTCGAGTCCTAGGGGAAAAAAATATGATAAGACTGATCTTAGGCCTTTTCTTGCCCAAAACAAACTCCTATTTGTCAAAGTTAGTCCCATGGATTTTGAAGTAGCATGACATTTTTGCGAGACCCTGGCGTGATTTGTGTCGCCATGGAAATCTGTGAGACCGATCCCAGTCCTCCGTTGAGGCTGGTGGGCTGTTTTTCCAACATGGCCAACTTTCATAGGCGCCGCCATCTTGAATTCTTAATTCACCTCCTGATTGGTTGAAAATAACCTCCGCCATCTTGGATTTGGAAAACAATAGTCTATTGTTCTCGAAACAATAGCCTATTGTCTTTCTCGGCTCCTGATTGGTTACGGGTCATATGAGCCAGGTATAGTAGTCCCCTCCTTTTATTAGCTCTTTGAACATATTGGTTACTTTGGCCTTGACAGTTACATGTTGGCAGATTTGACTGACAAAAGTGTGGTTAAAGATTGAGTTTGTGATCTTTGGAAGTCCAGTTCTGGATAGTGTTGAACTATTGCATCGTGCCCCATCAACAGATGATTTCAAGATGATTTCCTCATTGGTAATTGCAATGCAATATATACTGCTTCTTGTGCACTGATTTCAACGTTGTTTAGGAATTTATTGCCTATATCTCTGACTTGTTGCTTGATAGTAGCATTTCCTTTTTCTGGCTTCATCACAAGCAACTTGCAAAATCTCACCGATGCCTTTTTTGGGCTTTTGAGATGTAAGAGACAATATACATTGGACATGCATAAACATCAAGAACAAATTGAATGTCCATGTTAGCTCTCCATGCACTAAGGCAAGGACTGTTATAATTATTAACCCTTAATTCATTTGGTTGTCTTTCAAAAATATGGTAGAAGAATTTAAGCTTGATCTGAGTAGTATAGACCGTCTCAATGGTCCGTAGCCAATCAGAGCGCTGTACATATCATTAACATCTTATTAATTTTGCTCTCGACTAATCACAGAGCAGTATCTCAACCACTAAATGACTAAATCTGTGACGTAGGTTTTTTCGAGTATTGTTATGCAAATAAGTCCTAACCCAGCCCTAACCCTAACTTATTAACATAATAACCCTAAGCCAGGACATCACTCCTGGTAATGTCACCCCTGAGACCACATGACCTAACTTTTAACCCTAAGAAGGCTAGGGCACCAAGCCCTAGTTGGCTTAGTACCCCTAGTTACTCCCTTAATAGATGGAATGCCTCTAATATATTGAACATGGCGTGGAACTCTCACCATGTGGGACAAGATACTCTGTCCCTTAATGTCGAAAGGGCACATCACGCATGCGCATTATTTTCCTAAGTGGTCAAAACGTAATATAAGGGGTCATAAATTGACTCTGCACCCGTGTGGGACTTTCCTTGCCCTAAAATAGGTCATCATGCATGCGCAGTAAGACAAATACACCATTTTTACTGTTAAACACCAGTTTTATTGAGAAAAAATAAATAGATAATTTTAATTTACATATATATTATTGCTCGCACAGTAAGTTATGATATAGGGGTGATGAATACTCCGTGCAAAAGCTTAAGTTTTCATTCCTCACGGGGAATGAGAGAAGTAGACATAAAAAAGAAACGAAATTTGATACAGTCAATTAGAAAATAAAGCTCTGGCGGAGTATTGAACAAAAACATGTTATAAATAGTAAAACGATACATATATATCTATGTGCAAATATAACACGGGTCTTCTCTAGAATGGTGCCGTCATACATGTCATCTAAAAAATTACGTAACAAATTATAAAAAGTAAACCAGTTTACAGGATTAACTGGATACGGCACAATACTCCATGATGTCGTTAGGGAATTATGAGTTTCAAAAGGTCTGCCCTGGTCTCTAAATTCCCACAACCTTTCTTCAGACAGGAAAACTCTCTGTTCTATTGTCGGTGCTGGAAAAACATTACAAATAATAAGGACTGTCAGCAGGGTACCAAGATGATTCACCAAAAGAATACACATGTATTGTGGTCATAGTTACGTGAGTTTGTGATTCGTCGTGATGAAATAAAAAAACGAAAATGTATTTCGTTCACTAGTTCTAAAACTGTTTCAGATATGTTCATGAAAAATAATTCGTAAATGCTATGTCGTGCTAGTGTTGTCACAGGTGTAAGTAAAACCACAAAGCCGTGCAAATAAACTGTTTCTCTGGGTTCTTCACCGATAAAATCCTCAATACTCGAGCAAATAAAAATCAGGAATGTCGAACGGTAAACTGTTCCACACATGTGATGCATGGCGATGAGGATTTGGCAGACCGTTGCGTCTGTAACGGCCTATTTCATCAAAAACTGTGCGCTGTAAACGAAGCATAAAAACTATTGTACCTGGTCCAAACCAGGATTTTTCTGGCTCCTCTTCGTCCAAAGGCAAAGTTCGCTTCTTTTGCGGTGTTCTGTCCTGGCGGCAATGTCCGCAGATGGAGGAACGGTTCAGGATTTCTTCTAGGCAACGGCTGTGCATCAAAACTCGGAAGCAGTCTGTCCTTCTTAGACGTGGCAGCTGGTTAATGTGAAATTTGTCCTGGCATATAAAGCAAGCGCCTAGGCTGTCTTCTTCAGGAGCTAGGTTTTGCAAGTGACGAGAGCGGCCAAGTGAAGCCATAATTGTTTAAAGAGCGAGTGAGAACAGTGCATAAAATGCTTAGAGCAAGTGACAAGAATGAAACCTTGCACGCTTATATACGAACGAAATGGATCGAGTTCCCTCAGTGGTCTGCATAACCATGTGCTGGTACTTTTATATATTAAGTGTGTTTCTGTACAGGAACTAATTGTTTTTTTTTTTTGCACACGTCTAACGGACTTTTAAAAACCGGCCAGACTAGTGTGCGATGTTTACTAACGTGTTCTCAAAAGAATCGACTTACATTGTTTGGGATCACACGAAAATCGACAAAAACCACCCAAAATCGTATCAAGAAAAGCGGGCCCATTTTGCTAACAAAAGGCTTTGTTATGGAGCCCAAAATATGCTTAATATGGCCATTCTTGAACAATGGCGGCTGCAACTTTAAAGTACTCACGGGACTTTCAAAATGTCTTGAATGGGAAATTTGAACTGTCGTAAAAGGCGAAGTAATGACAAATTCTCCCCGGGGGGCTATTAAGGGTATAATTTGTTGTGTGTAAATCGTTACGCTGGGGCGGCTGGTAGGGGGCCATTGCGGCTATCAATGATATCACCATTGTTGTTTGGTCTCACTTTTGGAATTTAGTGTCACCCCTCTTTTATCCCTCTTAAATTTTGTGATTGGAATGAAGAGCAGCTACAAAATGAAGGAAATGGTGTAAAACATTTGCGGAACTGAACTGAATGGTCCTTAATCAGAAAAGAAAGGATGTCCTGGAAAAAGAGCTTGCGAAGATTGGTGTTCCTTTCAAATTTTTTGAAGTTCAATGTGAAGATGGGCTATCCCAAACACAGTGGACAAGACTTAATGGTATTTATTAATTAATTCAATCAGCATATCTAAAGCTTAAGTACCTTGCTAATTTTTTTCATTAATTACAGCAAGAATTTGGATAGTGCCAAACACTTCGGAAGTTAAATTTTTAAATCATAATCTTCTGATTTTCAAAATTATTGATATACTAGAAATTTATGTTATCGGACGTACAACGAAAAGAGTAACACTTTTACTATTTTTTCTTTGCACCATATATGGCAATGGTAGTTGGTAGGAATCCTACAGGGATTTCTACAACTACGTCACTTTCCTACACAAAGGCAAGGCTACTAAGCTTTCTCTTTCTCACAAGGAGCACGTATGATCCGAGATTAAAGTGGTATATTATGGACGCGAATTCTCAGCGCGAAGAGGCAGCGTTGGCTTCATCTGCTGGTAATGAAAATGGGGTATGTAGCATTTGTTGAAGTATAGCTAGTTTAGTCGTGTTGTAGCCTTTCGTGTGCAGTCAGAAGTAATCATATCTGCTGTACATCACACTTTTGAGATTCTCACATTATGTTCAAGAAAGCCTAATAAGTCTAAGTTTAACGGCAGGTCCCTGATTTAGAAACATCATGAAAATATTGTCGTTCGCCATTCGTTTTGTTGCAACTTTCACTCTGGCTCCTTCTGTGTCAGTGAAGCATATTGATGCAAGTGAAATATGCTAGCTGAAGTCAGGTACACTGTAACTTACGTATTCTCAGGACTCTCGTCTATGTATTGTTGTCATACCAGCTTTCAACATATTTTTATCGAACTACCGAGCAACCTATCGACTGGGTATCCCGTCAGATCGTTCTATGGTCAGATTTTTCCGAGTCAGAACATTCCACAGTTTTGATACATAGTTCCACAAAAAATTTCAGCTCGTTCTGAGCACCAAAACGTCCGGTCGTTCCACTTATAAATGCTCAGTTACAATGTGAACTTAAGCATAATTTAATTCTCTTCTTTTTCACGAATCACCACTCCATTGCAGATTTAGTTATAACTACAAAGTGCTCTTCTGTTTATATGTACTGGAAATCAAACTCTGGGAGGCAATCATCACTTGACAGTTCCTTGGTTTAAATACAACTTTGATTCAACAATTTCTCCTATCTCAGTAGATTTGTTAAGAACTTGGAATAGAGTCAAGGTTGATTGTAAGGCATATGTACAAACTTGTTTCATGAATTGGTATAAAAATAGCATAGCTTGAGGGAGTTATGGCCTCTTCATGTGACCCCACTTGACCAGGCTGGTGCAATTACTGATATCTCATCTCTTATCATTGCTATGTCTTCTTTACAAATTTTGATGTGTCCATGCCGGAAGGCAGACCAGCCTGGTTAACAAGATCTGCATTTCTACAGTTGAGATTTTGGCAAGCCTGATGAAAATATTCCCAGTTGACCGGGATAAAATGTTTTGACAAAACGTATGTAGGTTCACTTTCAGAATATAGAGGCCAAAATGGCATAATTTTTACCTTGTATGTATTTCCACTTCAGAAGTATTTTAATTAATTCTGTTGGCAATCGGTAATTAAGTTTCAAGATTTTCCATTTGCTAAAGTGGAAATACATACAAGATAAAAATTATGTCATTTTGGGTGCTATCTAGTGAAAGCTGACCAGTGAAGTCTGTGTGAGGGGTGACATTTGCCTGACCATTGTCAACAAAATGGCTGCCAATGAGATAAACTGATCTTTGGCGTTCGAAGGTGGACAAGCATTCCCAAATTTAAGACTATTGGTGGGTGTATAATCAGATCCATCATGTGTTAGGGGTTGTTGTTTGAATAGACTTATTCTTTCCAATTATATGCAGTAAAAATATTGCGGGAATTTTCCAATGCTTAAACCAAAGGTTAGTGGCTTGGAAAGGAAAAAACAGTCCCACACTCAATCTCAATTTGCTCCCCAAGTAACTTTTTTCGGTGGCTTCTTCGATATCTTAAACAGGCCTTTGCTTTTTTCTTTTGTGTCACATTTCTTTGGTTGTCTATTGATATATTTGCAGTCGAAAGTTTTCGTTCATCGAGATATTTAGGGTATTCTGTTGCTGGTTTTGAGTACTGTATAATTTGTTCTGTATTATTTCTGAGGACAGTCTTTGGTATTAGTGTAAATTATGTAACCCCTGAAAATGCAAAAAGGCTAATATTTAGTTCGATCAATGTAAGAAGAGGTTCCAAAACATAACACATCAGGAGAATATTTTGTTAAAAATTCTAGTTTTGTTTCACAACATGAACTTTGAGTTTGCAGTATACAGAGCCACTCAGTAAAAGTTAACATTTCTACACATTATTAGCAGCATTATCCCTATTATATACATATTGTGCCTTTATATTTTACTCATAGTTTTCATCAGAGGAGTCAATGTCGGAAGAACAATCTGAGGTAAAGAACATTCTACATTGTACAAATAATGATAATTGATAGTAATGGGTTGAGATGTAATGAGACAAGATGCTTAAACAATATGAGAACAGTAGGTAATTGAAAGTGAAGGCACTGTTCACTGACAATGAACAAGAAATTTCCATACTGCATGAGCTTTGCTGAGTGCGGTATTGACAATTTTGAGGTCATTGATAGTGAATGAGTATAGGTAAATCCCAATCCTTCACCAGCTTTGATGCCTTCAATGGTAATGTGGCACGTGACCCATTCTGTTTTCAAAAGTTTGGTGTGAGTAACATCAGGCAACTGGTCAGAGGAGTACCCTTACGAGACCCTGGAACTAGTGCACAACAACAGTACCCAAGATTTGAGAGGTTATTATCGGTTCTTACAAGCCACTGGATGTTTGTGCAAGCATCAAGGAAACATGGTGAGAAGAGAAGACTGGGGTCAAGACAAGAATTGCACACTGTTTGTATTTGACAACGTGGCCATCGGATGTTTGGACAGTCCAGTGCTGAATCCCAAACAGTCAGGAGAATTACAGATTGTGCTGAACTTTGGTGCACCACCAGGTAACAACATCACTGTCATCCTGTACGGAGAGTTTGAGAACCTCTTGGAAATAGACAAGAGCAAAGCCGTGTTGTACGACATTTACCAACGCTAATGGAGAAAGTACCTCTGAATAACGTGCAACTGGATCATTTGGCGACAGCAGATGCCATCTTGAAACCCTACTTTTACGGCACGGTGGCTTGCGATCGATTACCAAGTCGACCGATCAAGAAAGAACCTCGTGGGTACATTGTGAACACAGATCCGCACTATAGAGGGGGATGACACTGGCTGGCACTTTGGACCCATAGTGGAAATGTATGCAAGGTAATGGACAGCTACGCCCTACCATTGGAGTCTTATGAGACAACAGAGCCCCTGCAGGACTGGTTAAAAAGCCAATGGAAATATGTCATTTACAACGGACAGTCTCTGCAATCGATTTACAGTAAAAGTTGTGGCGATTACGCCTTGTTCTATTTAAAGGACAGAGCGAGAGGTCAAAGCATGAACGAGTTCTTGAGACGTTTCTCGAAACATGATTATGTAAACAACGATTACAAAGTAGGCCACATGTTAAAGAAGTTGATCGAGAAAGAGTTAGAATGGGATCAAGTGTGTAAAATGAAACATCGCCAAGACATTTCTCGTTGTGGTGTAAGGCATTTAGTGTAATGATTGTTGGTTTGACAATAAAATATGGTTTCTGCGTGATGATCTTGTAGTACAATGGTTATTATCCTTCACTCGAGAGATCGATTCCCCGCAGGGTCAATTTTTCCATGAGGTATCAAAAACGACATACCATGCACCATTAGTCATTTGGACGTATGGCTTTTCGATTTCACACCCCTTCTAGTCTGTTGGTGGTGGGTCCTTCAGGGTGTGGCTAGACAGTGTTTACCACCAACCTTTTACTGAACAACCTCGATTTGTTTCGTACCACACCCTCACAGATACATTACTGCTACAGGGTTTGGCAAAACGGGTTTCAACCCATGAAAGAACAGGGGATAAAGTTTCATGAAGGCATTCCTGACACAGATCAATTGAAAATGTGGTTTCCTAAAGGCAGACTCCTCGTGTTGGACGATCTAATGGCCGAAGGAGGGAACAATAAGCGGGTGCTAGATCTGCTCACTAAACATTCTCATCATCAGAACGTCACAGTGCTTTACTTATGCCAGGACATGTTTCCGCCGGGGAAATCTGCCAAAAGTATTTCCAGAAATGCCCACTACATCGTAGCCTTCAAGAATCCAAGAGATCAATTGGGCATGAGAAATTTACTGCTACAGGCGTTTCCCACTCAATGGCAAGTTTTACAAGACACGTTTCAACGTTTGACAGAACGTCCGTTTGGATACATGGTCTTGGATTTACATCCTGGCAGTTCAGACGATCAAAGGATTCTCAGCCACCTTTTAAAGGATGAAGGATGTATGCGATGTCACAAATTCATCGAGATACCATGATGAGCTTTTCCCAAGATTCAATCACTACCGTATCTCTAATGAGCGGATCCAAGAAAAGCGCTCAACTGTTAAACAAAGATTTGCTGTACCGATTGGATGGATTGTTTGCCTTTTACCACCGTTTAGTGGTGGTGTCATCGCCAGATGTTTTACCGCTTTAAGTGGTGCCATGGTTGTTTAAACGCTTTAGCTTTGATCATCGTAGCAGCAGGCATCGTCGTAGGATCTGTCTTGGAAAACAGTCTCCTGGTTTCCTGTTTAACCGCCGCTGGAACTGGAACGATTTCAAAAAGTTTTCATTCAAATCGACATGTGTCGCTTTGCCTACACCACTTATGACAAGACATTGATCGAATTGAGAACCTATGTGCGAGGGCTTCCGATGGAGGAGTTTGAAGGATTTTTGATCAAGATGCAAACCTTGGATGACACAATCACTGACGTTACACCCCTGGTGTCTGACAAATGCGTTCAAGAATACGAACAACGATTTCACTATGATCACGTCGATAAAAGCGGGAGCACTTTCGTATGAGTGGTATTATGTGCCATGAAGAGCAAGCGAACAATTCGTAGAAAACCAAGGAGATGTAGGAAGACACAAAAAGGGGGGTTGTTTCCATTGGCAGCTCTCATTCCAGCTTTAGTCGCAGCTGGGAAGGCAGCGGTGCTAGGTGGAATCTCTGGTGCAGCGGGTTACGGTGTGAAAAAGGGTTTGCAAGCTGCTTCGCGAAAACGAAAAATAAACCAAAGACCAAGAAAAGACGTAGACAGCGAGGTGGTGCACGAACTCAACGTAAGCATGATAAGAGACAACGTGGCGATGCACTGTTGACTGTTCTCAAGAACGCGGCAAAGATCGGGTACAGGCTCGGAAAGGACAAGAGGTATAAGAGAATGGGTGCAAAGGGTGTCACAGGCAGTTACAACAGACGTCCTGCACCGTGGGAAGTATGATTCGGTTACGCAGACAACGCCCTTTCTTGGAGGCCATTCTAAAAGAGGCCAATCGAAACAGGAGACAGGAGATGTTAGAACATGCTAATGCAGATCAAATCAATGCCGTGAGCGAAATGGTTCTCAACCTACTACGAAACAGAATTCCCGTCCACCCGATCACCATGGCTAAACTGCAACGCTATAAGACAACACTGCGCGAGGTGGGGAAACGTAGAAACTCGGTCAAGAGGCGAAGAGAACATCTCCAAGAACAAAAAGGTAGCGGATTCTGGAACGGATTGCAAGACTGTTTCAAAGCATGTTGTGTTCGATGAAAGGACGTGATGAAAAGGGGTATCCCCTGGAAGGAGTGGACGTAGTACTGGAGCATAAAGGAAAACGGAAACCGTTATACAGTAAAGAAGAAGATTTTCATGCGGGCAAGATTAAATCCAACCTGTCTAGACTCGTTGAGCTATTGCAACAAGCCAACGAAAGAGTGGAAGAACTCAAAGACAATGTGCAATACTGGAGTCATAAATACCATAGCTTATACCAAGAACACATGGCTTTAAAGTATGGGGACCTTTGCGAAAGGTGTCAGATTATCAAAGACACCACACCACCCGGAGACACTATTACTGCGTGTACAAATTGCAGTCGAGATAAAGACACAGCAGCCAGTTTGAGGCTTAAACTCAAGAAGAAAGAGAGTGAACTCTGTTACTGGCAAGACTGCTACGAGACGTTACTCCAACAACATTTCGAGGATGACAAAAGAGGTTATGATGGTGCCCACAAAAGAGTTTGACCAACTGGTTCAGTATTACAAAGGAGAAATCACCGACAATGCCTTGTTAAACAAAGCGGGACGATTGGCAGCAGAAAGTCACGTGATACTTCGCGATAAATCGATTCCAGATTCGATTGCCATCAAGAAAATTAAACCTTTAGCTCGTCAGAGAGGTCGTTTAACCAAACGTATCAGACATATTGGTCCTTTGTCGAGCAATGGTGCTGATATCGGCGAAGAGGACGATGAGGAAGAAGGAGATTTGGTGAAGGGTCCGATGGAGACCATGTTTAAACAATTGATTAAGCATTCTTCTCGAGGTACGAAGACACCGAAGATCAAAGAAGAAGCTACACCGTCTACGTCAGGTGTTAAAAAGAAGTCACCCGCAGCTAAAACACCCATTCCACCTGACTCGGAACTGGGAACGCTCCTAAGAAAAGCTGACATTCTCCTGGGTAAAGACAAACGTAAAGACAAGCGCAGACGTAAAAACGAGGCCGAATGGTTAAAACCTGCCAGTGGGTGGGAAGACTGGGCAAGAGGAAAGAAACTGAGAAGAAATCTACAACACGATTATGACACGACCTAAGACCCGTTCGCGCACGTACCGTCAATGAGGGCGTGGTTTGGACATTCAAAAATGGTTGGGCAAGATGGGGATTAAATTTCACTGGCCTGGGTACCAATTTATGGGTCCGGGTACAAAGTTGACGAAGAGACTCAAACGAGGTGATCCGGGTATCAATCGACTGGATAAGATTGCCAAGCAGCACGATATCGATTATTCCAAAGCCAAGAATCTGAGAGACAAGTGGAGAGCGGATACCAAGATGATCAATGCCATCAAAAAGTTACCCGGGAACAAGACGGTAACAGAAAAGATTGTGAAAAGAATCATGCAGGCCAAGAAAAAGTTAAAATTGTAATCAATTTCTCCCTTTGGAGTTTGTGTTATTCAATAAAAGTTGATAAAGGAAATATCGGTCTGTGTTTTGATGCTTTGCTTTGTTTTGCTTTGAAACTCCTGTCGCAAACATCTCTTGTGCAAAATTTTTCCACAACAAATAGGGAAGACAGTCTTGAGAGATGGGACATTCGTCCCACTATGATTTGGAAAGGGGAGTACCTCTTACCTCTAGACTTTTTCAGAAAACCATGCAGGCCAAGAACTTAACTGAATTAAGGATAGGGTCTCGCTATATTTTAACACATTTATTTTTAACACATTTAAGCTATCACTAATAAGCTATCACTAATAAACTTGTTTCAAAGAACCTTTTTATTTTCGGTTTCAAGAACTTTGCTCTTTGGTCACGTGACCTGCCACGCTCAATTGCTTATATAAATTTGGAACCAAATTTACAATAGTTTGCAGTTGTAATCCTTGTTTATTTTTTTGTTTTATGCCAATGGCTGTAACCGCCAAGTTTACAGGGCTTGAGAAATTTATTTATTTTGTTTCAATTACAACGTATATCCATTAGAGAGGGACTGGGACTAGGAAGAAATTGGAAATAATGACAATAGAATAAAACGTTTTCAGAATTCCCATTTAGAACGACATATAACCATGTAAAGGTAAGGTTTTAAATGAAAACACGAGCCTCTGCTAGTACGTTTACATCTTGTAACTTAAATGATCGTATTTCTTTCAATTTAAGGCTCGGTCAATCACGTGACCACTTTAGTCGAGTAAATTGTCAGAATAGACTCATATTACATAAAAATAAACAATTAGAAGCCAAGAGTTTAAGAAAAAGACTAAATTTAGAAAAAAAATGTCCAAAACATCACACAACCAGTAATGATTTATGTACAAGACATTAAACGTTTAGCATTCAACATTGAGCATTCTCGGGTTAAAATAAATATTGTGCTAAAAGCGAAGACAAGGTTTGAACTGTGAATTGTTGTTTATTCTACAATTTGTAAGAAACGTGTAAGAAACGAGCATCTCCGTTTACTTTTCAAAAGCATCTGTCGCAAGTGTTTTTGTCATAACCCAGGTTTACAGAACACAAACTAATGGTTGCAAAACTGAATCAGTCTAAAAAGAAATTGTTGTCTTCTAAAAGCGCGAGTTCAGCTTTCATATCAGCAATGTTGCTTTCCATACCTGGACAACTTTTTATCTCCGATGTAGGTACACTTTGATTACAAGAATTGTCAATTATGTCCTCGACCCAGTCAAAAGTTTCGGGTATCTGGCTCGTTGATGAGACAAGCTCCTGTACTAAAGTTTGAGGTATGGTTGCATCCGGTAACGAAACAGACATTCCCTGGCTAAAACCGAAATCAGTGGCGTCTATTACGTTTGACTGCTTAGACGGGCGCTCGCTGTGATTAATGACAAAGTCGTCTAGCGGGTCGAAAGTCTGAAATGCTTCCATAACATAACATTTTATTCAGGAGGTGCAATTACAACACAAATATAAAAACATCCTGAAAAGGGAAATCGTGAGGTTAACCCTGTATAAAAACAATTTCCCTAACTAAAAACTACAAAAATTTAAAAACTACAAAAATTTAAAAGTTGCTAGAACTAGATAAAATTTAATAGCTATGGCTTGCTGTATAATGTCTCCTTAACCGACCATCATTTTTTTCTTCCTTGATCTGTACTTTTGCATGTACTTTCTGCCTTTTTCTCTGTGTGTTGCGCGATAATTTCGCCCATAAATGTGTAGTCTTTCCGCATTAGCCTGCCGCCATTTCTTCTTAGATTCCTTCCTATTCATTTTCGTGCTAGCTGAATGATTCTCCAAGTTGAACTTGTACCCGCGTAAAATAAGTCGTTATCAGAACAATTTTATTTTTAAAGAGAAGACAGTCATTTTAATATGAAAAGCATCTCCACTTACAGCTCATTCAATTAAATGACAATACATTTAACTATTGTAAGGTGCAATGAGAAACCGTGTTGAAATAAAACCTAATGCCGAGGAAACCAACTTTTAGACTCGTAAAACTAATATTTCTTCCCCGCAATGTTGGCAAAACCACTTTTTATCAACGCACTTCAAATATGACTATCCATATGTCTATCCATATGGCCTACCTTTTTGTTGAGAAACACTTTTAGTCCGAGTTAATTTCGTTACGCCGCTACCTGGAGCATCGAGTTGTAGGTTCTATCACAAAGCGTCGGTATTTCTTGACAAGTGGAGATCATTGTCTCCACTTACACAACTTCAATTGAACGCTATTGTTCACTAGTCAACGTTGGTAAATGAAACTTTTCCAGATAACTACAGAAAACTTTACAAAACTTAGGATCTAAAAAGAACTTACGTTCAAAAAATATATATATTATATATACTAATTTCAAGAAAAGCAATGGTTAAAGTCTCAGAAAACATAGAAGTCAGTTGGAAAAAAGACACTTTTTTATCAGGTTGTTGTAATTATATTATTACCCATTCACATGTTCTATCTTTTGTTGGGAACATTGCTTAATCAAAACACAACACGTTTCAAAAAACATAGTGGAGCATTGAGTTTAATGTTACTGTGGATTTTAATGACAAAGCCGCGGTAAACCTTGAGAAGGCTAGTAAGTGGAGACCGTTGTCTCCACTTACACAACTTCAATTGAATGCTATCATTCACTAGTCGAATACCTGGACCGTCGAATTAAATGTTATTGTAGGTCTTCTTCAGAAGTAAGTGGAGACCACTTACATCCAATTGAACGCTATTGTTCACTATAGTCGAAGTTAGTAAATAAAACTTTTCCAGATAACTACAGGAAACTTTACAAACTCAGTTAGGATCTAAAAAGAACTTACGTTCAAAATGTATATATTATATAAACTCATTTCAAGAAAAGCAATGGCCGAAATGTCAGAAAACAAGTGCATCGTCTGTTTGTCAGAAGTCACAGAACCTTTCCTCCTTCAATGCTGTCGCAAGCCAATCGATAATGACTGTTTTTCGACATGGGTTGGTACGTGCCACAACCAAAACAATTCAGTAACTTGTCCTCACTGCAGGACTCAGTTAACAGAAACTGGAGAGATCGTAATGGATGAAGGAAATCTTGAAGGTGAGGATTTCTTTTCTCTGTTAAGTGAGGAGATAATGCAAGAAGAAACCCCTCCCCCGAGTCCTACAAAAGAGTTTACGGAACAGTTTATGTCTAGAATAAGACATATTTGGCGTGAACGTCCTTTTTGGCGGGATGACAATGGAGAATGGATGGGCCAAATTCGAGACTGCATAGATGGTTATGTCATGACCATATCGCTAGGAATCCAACCGACAACTATACAAGAAAACATGGATATTTATGTTTTTTATTTCGATCGCTATCAAATGTTCTACGGATGGGAGCATTATCAATAATAGTGTTTATTTTTCTCAGAAACAGTTTTAGAGTACCCAGCTGTGTGGTTCCTGTGGAGGGAGAGACCGCTTTGGCAAAGGGGGTCTACTTATTTTGGACAAATGAGCGATGCCACGACAGGATTTTTATTAATAATTATGTTAGGTGATATCACCGAAATTGAAAGCAATGTACACGATACGATCATGCAACACGATCCTCAGCAACGATTCAGTACTTATCATAATTATCAATTTTCATCATCTGCCTCCAATCAATAAGATTTCAAATTACGTTTCCACTCTAGGTCTGTTTGAAAACATCTTTTTTTGTTTCTTCTCTTTTCGTTTTGTAGCAGAGAAATTTAGAATGATATGGCGTCAACGTCCATTTTGGAGACTGCACAATGCAGAATATTACGGAGAAATCTTTAATGCTAACAATGGTCATCTAATAATTGTGGAACTTGGTCTCACGGAAGACGAAATACTGCACAATATGAGACAGTCGATTGCAAACTTCGATCCTCATCAAATGCATTCCGAGGCGTCTGATTATAATTTATCTAATGTAGACACAATAAGACTTTTGTAAAGGGATGCTGGTCATAGGATTGCAGCACCATTCCCACTTGTAAATGTGAATTTTATTTGAAAAACATGTTGTTGTATGATTTGTAAAGGGACGCTGGTCATAGGATTGCAGCACACATTCCCACTTGTAAATAGGTGGCTAAGTAGACAAAGTAAATGTAAATTTTCTTTAAAAAAATGTGTTGTTGTGTGATTCGTGAGTGTGAGCGAATGAGCGCGCGAAACTATGCGTGACACATCACGTGACTTTACTTGCGCGACCCTTCGTTGTGTGACTCCTGAGCAAGTAAGGGCGTGCGCGTGACGCTTCACACGTCTTTTCTTGCGCAACCCTTAGCCATCAGACCTCAACATCGAGGTTTTAGGCCCTAGTCGAGCCCATATAACTACTCATGAGACCAAAGTATTTACTCGCTGCTCGCAATATTTAGTTTCTATTTTGGTATTTGACAAGAATCAGCCCATATCTAAGGAATTTCCTTAGATATTTCCTTAGAATTTCCTTATATTTTGTTTTCCTTAGATATGATATGCGTTGTACACTCATAACGCGTATCCGCCCGGGTGTAAAGTCAATGCACGCAATAGTTTCTATTTTGGTATTTGACAAGAATCGGCCCATATCTAAGAAATTTCCTTAAAATTTCAGTGAAATCGAACAAAACCAGAATTAATTAGTCCTTGCCTTCATCTTGGCGGATCGCGTATATCCACTGTTTTCTTATCAAAGGCGCTTTAGGAAAGTTAAAGAAAGAAACCTTTTCTCCTGATGACGATGTGTAACCTTTCTGATTGCAGTTGGGTACGCAGCAGAATGAAGGCATCGCGAGATGATGACACAACAACACAGTAAAAAGGACGCATAGTCAAAGCAAAGCATCAGAGGACTGACTAGCCTCGCTTCCATGCTACTAGTTCTGGGCCGTCCAAGTGGTCCGCCATATTTGCATTCGATGTATTGAAATAGGCAAAATAAGAAATAGAAAATGGTTATCTGTATTTACAATAAGGACTCCCGGTTTACCTATAAGAGATGGCAGAGGCAAGGTCTTTCCGTTTTAGCGACACTGGGTTGGTAAGGGAATGCACTGAGGACGTCAAGTCACGGCATGACTTTGCCCGAAAAAGAAGGGAGGGGGAAACGAACAAGGAAAAAAAATGCTTGTTGAGTTACCTCAACAAAAATGTCGCTAGAATGTCGACCATTTTATACAATAAATCAAGACAATTGTAATGGTCATAAAACCTGGTGTTGTCCGATGTAAGGGAAGTCATAAAGAGGGGAAGCACATGGTACTTGTTGATTTGGAAGTAGCGGCATACACTGAAAACAGCCTCCTGGTCTCCATCCAGGGTCCACTGGAAGGACAGTTCAGCTTTCAATATGTGTATCAAGATGTCTTGATGGGTGGCGTCCATATCAAACTCGGAAAAACAAATGATGTAGGGTGGATGGTGCTCCGAGCAAAGTGTGCACCAGCGCAAGTCCGTGCGCGCATATACCTACAAAAAAAAGTCGAAGACGTTGACCACACGTTTTGAGTCCTCATTCCGTAAGCATACTGCGTTTATAAAACTCGCAATGGAATTGGACTTCCACTGGTTTCCTGAATTCCCTGTCGCCAACAGCTGTATTGATTGCCAGCCTGCTTCGGGCCATTATGTCTGGAAGAGGTACATTGTAATAATGAAAGACAGGCCATTGACCAAGCCTAGGGTCAGTACTACATAGGTCAAGTAATCAGAAGTAGTGAGAACTGCATCAGCTTGTATGTTGTCAATTTCCTGAGATGTAGCTGACTCAGAGGCAGTGAACTTGCCATCTAAGGTCGGCAGAGTACTGTCGAGGTCTCTGAGTACAGTTTTATTAAAGCTTTCTGGTTCAGGAATGTGGAAAGTAGGATGATTCAAGGTTAGGTCTGTCATATTGGTTGTCGTGGGTGCCCACGGAACGAATTCTAGAGTCTTATTGGTAAATAGGTTGTAAATAAATTCAGTTTGATATGCTAACATGACTTGATCCTGACTCGACGCGCACCCAGGAAAGAACACATCTAAAACAGACCTTTGCTTACCTTTCTGCCTTCACAGAAAAAGATATGATAGATAAATAAACTAAAAAGTAAATAAAGGAATGAAATAAATGAAAGGAATTTGGTAACTAGCAGAACACCAGCCTTCTACTCTTCAAGAAGTGGTGGTAACACCTTGAAAAGGGATAAAATGAGATAATAGCCAGGTTGTCTCCATAGATGGCTTTCCAGCTAAAATATATACATATTTCCCAACTGGAAAAGCCATAGGGATCGATCATCTTTCCCATTTGGAAAACATATATATATTATTTCCCACGGCCATGCTTCAAACCGTGTTCGATCGAAATCCACCAATCCCAGCCCGCTAGCATGACGTAGAGAAGGTTAGAAGGTCACGCTAGTGGCTGTGATTGGTGGATTTCGATCCGATCTGTCAATAACACGTAAGACTGACGGAAATTTTGGAAACGTTTCCGCGAGTGTTTTGTTCTCCAAAGTCGCGTATCAACGAAAACGGTGGTAAACGTTGGTTAGAGGTAAATCCTGTTGAATGATTGACTTTTATATCTTTGGTGGCTCCTAAAGGAGCCGTTTTTTTGCAGAATAAGCTATTATGCATATCGGCCCCTACGAACTCTCAAAAAATAATGGAACGGTGCCGAATAAGAATATGCCGTTATTATCTCGTATCTTGGGTCAGAACTCGGCCTCAGCGAATAGTAAATGCATATTTCCCGTGAGGGGAAGCCCCATGGGTCAAAGCCGATAACTTTTGACATTTTGAAAACATACATTAAGTAATGACCGTGGCCTTCCTTGAAGCCTTCTTCAACGATTTGGTAGTCTTCCCGGCTGTACCACGTTTTCTTTGTTAGGAGCGCCAAACAGCTTTGAAGATTAAAGTTTTCTTTAAACTTTGGTTTAATGCGGACATGACGTTCATATATATGCTGGAATCTTTCTTCGGAAATAACGACATCGTTATTTTGAAACGCCATTTTGTCATAGTGTCAGTTCTAAAACTATGCGCGCACTTTTATAGTTACAGTGCGACCACTTGAACCGGGCCACTCGGAACAAAGTTAACCAATCAGAGCGTTAATTGAGAACAAAGGGTGGTTACTTTCTTCGTAAACGGGCCAATGAAACTCAAGAATGCAACAATGATTTAACAACATAAGTTTGAAACCCAACAAAGTTGCGTAGGGTTGCGGACCTCTCAGGAAACTTGGCCAGTTTTTGATTGGTTCCTCTCGATCCTATTTATTTAAACATTTTTCGACTTTTCAACGTTTCAAACGGTTTGGCCAAATTGTTAAATAAGATCTCATGATTTTCCCACTATGGCCTTTGCCCATTTCAACGGCATGTGCTAAAACCAGGAACACCGGAACACCGGAGCACCGGAGCACCGGAGCACGGGAACACCACGAAACACCCCAAAGCACTCCACAAAAACCGTGGAACTCCGGAACAGCCGATAAATCCCGGAACACCGAATTAAATTAGACGGTGTTGTTTTGTTTCCCTTTTACAGACCATGTGAGAGATGAAATGTCAGTGTAATTAGTTTAACCATGTAACACGAAAGAGCTTAGGGCTCGTTATAGGGTATCGAATATGAGATCGAATTGATTAGAATTTGGACGTGTTGGTTTTTGTGGGGGAGGAAAGCCTTCATATGGCGGCGGGTTTAGAGAGCAAACCAGGGTCACACTGGTGAGGGGGTGGGGGGCGTACCATTCCAGCTCCCTCAATGGGATTATAATCTTGAGACATTTTCAAACAGTCACATGATTTTTTCTCCAGAAATTATTGCGCGGTCTGATATGGGTAAACAAAGACCAAGCGAAAAAGGTTGATAACTTGAAACCGGCCGGTACGTAATTTTAACTACAGCTGTAGCCACCTCCACTTCGGTGAATAGTTGTTAAATATCAACTGTAACTATGCATTGCGGATCTACTTTTGTACTGAGCAACAGCTGCGAGGTGACCACGAATCCCGTCATCTGCAAAATTGCGTGGCGAACATCGCCAATATGGCCAAATCGTGTTCTTTCGGTAAGTACAATGAATGATCAGCATCCATCGCCTTTCATATGAACAGAAATGTTTGAAGCATTTTGGAGAAACATTCTAAACAAGTTTTTCTATATATATAGGGGAAGATACTTTTATTTCTTTTTAGCGCCTGCTTCTAAGCTCTTTCGTGTTATGTCGTTAAACTGATTACACCGCTTTGCGTCCAAATTTTGGACGCAGACATTGGCGATTTGAGAGAATGCTTCTCCAGGAGCCTGTTCGCAGGCTATTTCCGCGGGTGTTTTGTTCTCGTAGCAACGAAAACGGTGGTATTGAAACTGCAATGAAAGTAGTCGAGGCCGATCGCTGTCTGATCTGTTCAACAGTTGTAGCAAAGAAAGAGAAGCTGTATAATTTTGGAAAATCATCGATTGACTCTTGCGAGATTATAAAATCAGCACTATTAAAACGTGAATGTGAGAAACTTCTCAGCTAGTGAACAATTATTTATCTCCAGAGCGCAAAGCTACCAGAGATTGACGAAGTCATCTGCTGCCGTGTTCGATTATTCCATAGTTGCCCTCCAGCTCCGGAACCCAAGTTTTCCAGGTCACAAAGCCAATGTCACAGTTGGGTTGAAACTTCTCTTAAAGTGCTTATAACCCCAAAAATGTTTTCCGCTTAAGAAAAACCCTAACCCTAACCCAAATGATTGGAATAAATTAGACCTTTCAATAAGACAAAGCCCATCATTAGCTAGTTTTAAAAGAGCGTTAGGAAATGTAAATAGCTTTTAGTCTAATTTTTATATATTCATATATTAATCTTCATTTTTCCTTTTGTTTTATTTTAATTTTTGAGGACTCTTTTGTAAATCACTTATCGGTGAAATTGATTACCTCAATAAAGATTATTATTATAAGAAAATCTTTGTGTTTCTGTGAGTAAAATGGTGAAAACATCATTGTTTTTGCTTGAAAACTCGCTATTTTTTGCGCCGTCAAAGTCACAGAAAATCACCGACAAAATTCGCACGACCGAGCTTCTGAGGAGCATGGGTCTATTCCTGGGTTGATGTCACAAACTGTTTTGCATGCCTGTTTATAAAGAGTTAATGCTATGTAAATGAATCTATGACATCTATGACCTTCTAGTCAGGGTGACAAGACAGCAGGAGTCACAAGTCTCAGCTCAGCTTGGCAAGTTTATTCACTAGTAGATGGTAGCAAGACTAGGTACCGGATGAATCTTATAGTACTAAACAACACTATTAGAGTCGAACCATGTAGGGCACGTAACGCGCTGTGATTGGCCAGTTAACTCGGCTTAAATGCCAAGGGATTTAGCAAAAAGCAGCGGCGCCCTTAGAAGGATTTAGGACGTCCTGGACACGTAACTGTAAAACAAACTTAACTAATTCCGCAAGATGTCACCGGTTACGGGTTCGATGTCCATGATAACACCGAACGCGGTCCTTCAAAACTAATCAACTTTTGGAACAAAGGATAACTTAAACGCTTTGTTTGCTATAAAAATTCCCAATGGACCAAAAATGCATTTACATAATAAAAAATAACAACAAAATCCTAACCCTACAAAAACTACAAAACTACATTGTCATTCTATAAAAACATCATCATTCTATACAACATCATAACCAATTTTAAAAAGCCAAGTCTTGAGCTTAGATTTAAAAGAAGAAAGGGAATTACAAGATCTAAGTTCGAATGGAAGTGCATTCCAAACAGAAGGTGTAGCAATAGTGAAAGACTGGCCACCATAAGTTTTAAGATTAAATTTAGATGTAGAAAGTAAAAATTGATTGGAGGATCTAAGAAGTCTACCAGGTGAGATCAGTGATATAGCTAGGTGCAGCACCATGAAGCGCCTTAAATGTAATTACTGCAATTTTGAAAGTTATTCTTTGTTCAATTGGTAGCCAATGAAGTTGAATAAGCAACGGCATAAAATGCTCATATCTACTAGTAAAGTGAACAAGCCTAGCAGCACTATTTAGGACACTCTGTAAACGTTTCAAGATACATTTAGGCTGACCGTAGAGCAATGAGTTACATTAGTCGATCCTTGCAGTAACAAAGGCATGAATTAAAATTTTACATGTATCATAACAAAGAAACTTGCGAATCTTAAAAATATTGCGTAAATGAAAAAGCAAAGACTTGCAAACAGCAGTAACGTGCGGCAACATCAATAGAGAGTTATTAAACATAACCCCAATATTTTTAGCAGTAGTTGAACAGTCAACAGTGTGAGAGGCAATCACCAGGTTTTCTAACGCAGGACGTGGGCGATAGGAGGATGAAAAAACTATAATTTCAGTCTTTCCACTGTTCAGCTTCAGCTTGTTATTTAACATCCAAGTCAATATCTTTAACACAATCTTCAAGAGCAGATATACATGTTGACATATCCTCAGGCGATGACGTTTCAAAAGATAAACATAGCTGTGTGTCATCTGCATAAAAGTGATAAGATAGACCATGAGATCTTGCAATATCACCTAAAGGGGAAGTGTACAGAGAGTACAGCAAGGGGCCCAACACGGCTAGGGCTTTCCGTGTTAGAGCCTTGGTGTTGGGGAGGGAACGGATGGCCGCCACAAATACATCTAGTGAGGTCACGCGAAAGAGGACCGAGGGGGGAACAAACAATGTATCCACATGTCTGTTGAGGTAATTCAACAGAAAGGACGCTAACACGTTGTACCTAGCCTCAGCCATCTCGAATAGAAACTCTAAATAAGAATACTTATCGTAAAAACGGGCATAGTCCGGGTGAAGAGAGTTCATGAATAGAGGGAGGATGCGATCTTCACTGAACAGGAAGGAAGCGCACAGCCTGAAGATTTGTCGGTGGGACCCTTCGGTGTCCCAGGAGAAGTGAAGAGACTGATCCAGTAGGTCCCTGAAAATATACTGGTGCCCAGGTGACGTGTTGCTTGTCGAAACAAAGCAGATCTGGTCCATGGTCGTCCTTGCATAAATTTCACCAACAAAGCTTACTGGTGGTGCAGGTCTGTACGTAGGCACTCTTCGCAGCTACCTCCGTCCCAGGTGTCAGTGTGAACACGCTTCTCTTGCACCATTCCTGGTGGAGTTTGATCTCCAGCGCTGGTGGGAAGGCGGAGTTTTCCACAGCTGCATTTGTCGTGTGGACATTGGTGTTGAAGGCCATGTTTTCTGTAAAGGCAATAAGCAAGGAGGCAAGTTGCAAGGCTGATAATACTGAATGATAAAGCAACGTATGCCACGTTGTCGGTACTAGACAAGGACGTTCCAGCATGAATTGTATCAATTTCAACGTTGGCTGCAGACACTGAGGCGGTAAGTTTGCCGTCCAGTGTTGCCAGCGTTGCGTCGAGCTCTGCAACAACGGTGTGGTTCAAAATCACCGGTGCAGGAATATCAAAAGTCGGATGGTTTAATATTAGTCGGGACGAATTGCAAAGAACTAGCCATAGACAAAGGAACTGAGACGCAGATATGATCAGGGCAGGAGGTGCCTATGCCGGTTACCATGCCGACGAATGACACATTGCAAGGAAGGTGGTATACCGGCAGTGGGGAAGTTGTCACTGGACCAGTGGACAGTTGGAGCACTGACTTGGATGTTGCCAGAAAACAACGACCTCCCAGGTGGATGAGTGGATGAAGGTTGGAGCAATCTGTCGCAGCCATGTGGTGTCGTAGGAAAATCAATTGGGTGTCAGGGTTAAAAGGGAAACCCAGCCATGAGATATTAGTCACTAGGGTTAGTACATTAGAAGGACAAATGAATGCGGTGGCATCATCCTCTGAAAGAACTATGGACTGTGAATTTGGACAACAAATTAGAACGAGGTCTCCCTTAGTAACCGGGCTCGAATAACACACATCGGCTAACTGATATTTTACAGGTGTCAGATATTCGACTGTGCAAAAGGCATTCAGATTTGGTATCTCTGGGATTGTAAGGAGGATGCTGGCCTCAACACTATGCCCTGTGTGTTTCTTATCAACCATAGGGTTTATTAGCAACGGAAAACCTTTTTTCAAAGCCAGTAGCGTGTACTGCATTGTGGAATCAGTGGCTAAACTATAATTTTTGGATGTAACAAGGAAGGAAGATGTGGGAAACCAAACAATGTTTTGGTTTCCAACATTGAAAATTGATGTAAAATATCTTGCATTTCGGCAAGGCGTAACAAAGAAGCGAATGCGCGATTTATGGTGTTAGAGTGTTTCGAGAGAAAAATTCTAACATCATGGAGTCATGACAATGGTTTTCTGCCGCCAATCGGTTCAATTAGATTTGCCAAGACTTGAAAGTCTGGTCTACTTTCTTCAAATCACTTGAAAGACGATTAAGCTTTAAAGTAAGCGCATCTGTCGTTTTTACTAGATAGGTAATTTTTCCGTTCAGAACCCGCGTAATCGGTGAAATAAATACTTCAACTTTGAAAAACCACGATCATTCGAACAAACTCGCATACTAGCTGCCATCTTGAAATCTATGTGTGCACCATCAAAATCACGTGACACCAAAAACCTTAACAAAGAGTTCACCCTTTGAAGTTTGGCGGCCTTCATAACCATTCCCCTCTATTAACTATGCACACACACATATCCCACCTATAGAATGGGATAAGTCATTATTATGTAGTTATTAGATTTTCTTACAACTACACAAATGTGGTTTGTATCCAATCCACTTCTCCATGTCGCCCGATGTTATTTGGAAAGGGCTTTTTGTAAAGCAGTTTATCTGCACACCACCGATGTGGTTCAACCACACAAACAGTGTTTAACTTTATTTCACTGGTATTCATAACAACCAAGCTTGAAAAATTTGTCTTGAGTTTCATTTTGCTCTCATTCAAAGTTTTTATACATTACATATGCTCTTGTCTCATCTACTTTAACAAGGAGAGGCAAATATTACAATCATTTCTTTGTTCTTAATTCTGTACAGATCTAATACATCAAACAATAAAAAGTAGTTGAATAGAACAATGGTCACACGTCATTTCACACCATTAACTTTATTAAAAACACTTAGTTTTACAAGACACTACAAATCCACTTCACTCATATTCATAGCATCCAAGTCTCAAGCATTCATGTTGATTTTCGTTTTGCTTTCTTTCAAAGTTTTTATACATTAGATATGCACTTGTTTCATCCACTTTCACAAGGTGAAATAAATACTTCAACCATGAGTCCTCCAAGGAAACATCTAATTTTTTATTTATTTGACCTTCAATCGCTGACCACACCTTATCAACTTTAAAATGTTTTAAATCGTAGTGACAGATCCATATTTCTTCCTCCTTTTTCATCATGCAATTGTGATGCATCTGACTTGGGTCATCGATTTGACATCCCTCACAAGAACGCCTTGCTTCTTTGTACACCAGGTAATTCATTTGTCGAGCAAATTTATTTTGTATAATGTCTGCAATTTTGTTACTTAGCAGCAGTGCTTGTATTTCAATTCATCCACCAGTAGATTTCTTCTTTGATAGTTACCAATCATGAGTTCAACTGTGTATTCAACTTCCTTTGCTAGTTGCTCAAGATAGCATACCTTTTGAGGTGCCAACATATTTATAATGAAAAAAAATAACATGACTTCTGCTACTAAAAATAATTCTATGACATCATTCTATCTATTTTCAGATTATGACATAATACCTCCAATGACACCCCATCCCGATGACCTCACCATCTTATTTTTAGATTATGATGTCATCATTTTTGATGACGTCAACCCCTTAGGGTATTGTGAAGTCACTGTGTCCATGTGTCCATCCACAGAACCGGCCTTTCCCTACTACAGACTATAGTAATGAGAGATCACGCAGTTTGCATTCATTTCTTCTCTATGAAGTAGAGGACAGCACCTTGAAAAGAAAAATAAATGTCAATCAAACATTTGCCGAGCATGTAATTAATAAATGATAATTTATCTTGGATCATTTTAATTACTTAACTCCTGTTCATGTGATACCGAGAGACAGAAAGAATTTTGATTTCGAATTGTCTGAATTGTTTTATCGCATGCATTCTAAGAATTACAAAAAATAAATCTTACCTGCCTACACTTCGCCATGAAGTTGTCCAGGGTATCTGTTTCCTTGGGTGACAAAGGAAACGCATAATCCACCCGACAGCCCGATTTGATTTGCGTATCAGCACACAAATTCGGCTTGTCGGGAAGCCACTTGCTCTGTGTTGCTCGATTGTGTTAGTGAAGTGCTTTTTGTAAAACAGTTTATCTGCACACCACCGATGTGCTTGAACCACATCAGGCTTCAACCACATCGGGATAAGCAACTGCGCTTAAAACTAGGTTTCTAACCTGATTGCAACTTGTAGTTGAAAAATATGACTTACCGCTAGCTGCAGGGGCCATACGATTTCTGTATATGTGATCCATCTTCAGAAATCAAATTTATTAATAATTTCTCCGTTCTCAACACTGTACAGAGCTGATACGCTTAAATAAATCATTTGAATAGAACAATGAACTCCTTCAAGTAATGAACTTTATTGAAAACCAATAGTTTTGCACAAACAGTGTTTATAACTTTATTTCACTTGTATTCATAACTACCAAGCTTCAAACATTCGTCTTGAGTTTCATTTTGCTCTCGTTCAAAGTTTTTGCACATTACATATGCTCTTGTCTCGTCTATTTTAACAAGGAGAGGTAAATATTACAATCATTTCTTTGTTCTTAATTCTGTACATATCTAATACATCAAACAATAAAAAGTAGTTGAATAGAACAATGGTCACATGTCATTTCACACCATGAACTTTATTAAAAACACTTAGTTTTACAAGGCACTACAAATCCATTTCACTCATATTCATAGCATCCACGTCTCAAGCATTCATGTTGATTTTCGTTTTGCTTTCTTTCAAAGTGTTTATACATTAGATATGCACTTGTTTCATCCTTTTTCACAAGGTGAAATAAATACTTCAATCATGAGTCCTCCAGAGAAACATTTAATTTTTTATGTATTTGACCTTCAATCGCTGACCACACCTTATCAACTTTAAAATGTTTTTTTGATTCCTCGTAGTGACAGATCCATATTTCTTCCTCCTTTTTCATCATGCAATTGTGATGCATCTGACTTGGGTCATCAATTTGGCATCCCTCACAACAACGCCTTGCTTCTTCGTACAGCAGGTAATTCATTTCTCGAGCAAATTTATTTTGTATAATGTCTGCAATTTTGTTTCTTAGCAGCAGTGCTTGTATTTCAATTAATCCACTAGCGTATCAAGAAAAGCGGGTCCACTCCACCGCTAACAAAAGGCTTTGTTATGGAGCCCAAAATTGGCTTAATATGGCCATTCTTGAACAATGGCGGCTGCAACTTTAAAGTACTCAAGGGACTTTCAAAATTTCTCAAAGTGGGAGGCGCAGTGGCCTCATGGTTAGTGAGCTCGACTATGGGGCGAGCGCTCCGGGTTCGAGCCCTGGCCTGGGCGATTGCGTTGTGTTCTTAGGCCCTCCACAGAAGGGATTTAGTTGTCGACAACTATTTGTGATCGACAGCTAAAAGTTATCAACAACTAAATAAGTCCGATAAAGGGATTCCACACACTGGCGCTCAAATACTGATTTAGCAACCGATACGCAGAGAGGGTGGGCACCAAGAGCTTACTGCGCAAGTGCATGTGCTTACTACGCATATGTCGGCGGGGAAAGCCGCTGAAACAATAGCGCGGAGATCTAAAAGTAGTCGACAACTAAAACAAAAGGTTTCACACACTAGAAAAACGCAAAAAATGAGGCCGTCGACAACTAATATCTAGTTGTCGACAACTTGCGCCACAGACTTTGTTTTTTAGTTGTCGATAACTTTTAGTTGTCGATCACAAATAGTTGTCGACAACTAAATCCCTAGTCTGTGGAGGGCCTTAGGCAGGACACTTTACTCTCACGGTGCCTCTCTCCACCCAGGTGTATAAATGGGTACCGGCAAATTTAATGCTAGGGGTAACCCTGCGATGGACTGGCATCCCATCCAGGGGGGAGTAGAAATATTCCTAGTCGCTTCATGCCACGGAAACCGGGATAAGCTCTGGCCTGATGGGCCACTTGGCTCGTATGCAGACTTTACCTAAAAAATTCAAACACGATCAAACAACACCAAACAAGGTGGCCAAACAGCACAATGTTTCCAAACAATGTTTAAAGATGTTTGGTCGCCAAACATTTCCCGTTTGGACAGGCCGTAAGGCTTTCCGTAAAGGTCTGGAAAAAATACTCTCAACAAAAAGCCGTTTTGGTAGTTAGTCTGATAATTCGTCCTTTTTTAAAACCGTCCATGCTGAATTAACTGTGATACTGCATCTTGACATCCTTTGATTAGTTTATCTTCTTATGAATTACCACGCCGAAAGCGCCGAAAGCGGTGCAGTATCCAATAAAATGCTTTTTTTCGAGGCTGAATGCACTTACTTGAGTGAAAACCGCTCTAATTGACTTTTAGAAATCGCAATTGTTGTTCTATTGTTGGCGTCGCTTGTTTTGGAGCCGACAAAAGTAACAAAGAATAGATAGTGACCATGCATATCCTTACTTTCCAAATATTATCATTGTTAAAGAATTTGACTACATTTGTGGCCTGCACGCACAGACCAACACACGAAAAAAATATCATAACTCCACAATCACTTGTGCGAACGAGGTGTTCTCGAAATTTAAATTAACGCCCTCACCAAATGCGTATTCAACGTACTTCCCCCTTGTGGAGGTGTACGAAGCAGAAATCAGAAGGCTACGCAAGCGAAAACGAATTTTTAAAACTCCAGAACAACTCGCTTGTTGTTCAGCTGAATGAGGCTTTAGTCAAACTTGACAAGTAACGCGCTCCTTTTAACGCAACGCAAAAAGGGTTCTGGCAGTTGACGAGATCAGGGAGAAACAAAAAGAAGCGCAAAATAAAGAGCTTGGTTTTAGAATCAGTCAGAGGATTCGAGGAGCTTGTCCCTAAAGAGGTACGTTTCTTTCTACCTTGGTTATGTTTCAAGATGATACAGTTACTGCGGGGAACATTGGGGTTTGCGCTATTGCAGTATAGGACAGTTTTAAAATTTTCCTTGCAGTATTTCGTTTATTTTTATCTCGAAATGTGGTATTGCGCGGGTATTCTCCAACCCCAGCCTGCTGAGCCTTTTCCAGTTTCCGATGAAAGTTAGCTCTCATTGGTAACGGTATAAACCGCAATTCCTTGTGTCGCAATCGTAAGAGGGTAAGTTATTTTTTGTTTATTATGATTAGCCAACCATGCCAATAGATGTTACTTAATGTTTCTAAACTTTAATATAAACTTTAATATAAACTCTAAACTTTAACATAACATACAGACTAGTGGTTTCGGTATGACAAATACTGCCGATTTTGAATGTGTTCCAGATCAAATTCACTGTACAAGGCGAGGAGCTTGTAATCCACCTTGAATCTACAACAGAGGAAGAAGAGATGCTTGATACAACTGACAAAATCACTCAACATGTTCTCGTTGCCAAGGACTCGGGGCTAATCTCTGATGAGACCTTCCACGAACTGAGGATGTCACTTCCAGGAGAAACTAGGACAGTCATACCGCCAATAAATGCCCTGAAAGATGAAAGAAACAGACAGAATAAGAGAGTTGACATCCATCCCATAGCTGAAGTAAGATTTTGTGACATTTCTTTCCTTGAGTTTATGACATGAAGGAAACCTTCTTGCAGTTAAAAGGAAAATGCTTTTAAATTGCTAGCTTGTATTTTCTTTTCACAGAACATTACAATATTTAATATCATAATAGAGAATAAGTTCAGTGAATGAGTTGTATATTGACATTCTGTACGTTGTATACACTCGATGTGTGTAATAAGTGGATTATTATGGAGGATATCACAGCGGCAAGCAATGATATAAATGCGATAATATAAGTGTTATTTTAGAGTAGTAAAAACACTGTTTTACTGATAAGCGCAGCGAGTAAGAAAAATGTCTTTATAATAAATATATATGTATATTTTTGTAATAAAACAATTGACATTTTTTTATCCAGGCCAAAAAGGGAGACGGTGCCTGGCGCAACATAACAGACATTCTACAGCAGCTCCTGTTGATCCCACAAGTGCAAGAGGCTGTACAAGCAAATGGTAACAAAATCAACCTCCGCTTTGCTGCTGATGGCCGGAAAACAAGTAACAAGATTGGAACAGTGATGGCTGTATTCAGCATTTTAGAAGAGAAAAATCATGGGTGTGACTATCAGTACACTATTGCTTTGTACAATGGTAAGGACCTTAATAATCCCTTGAATTTGCAAGCAAACTTAAAAAAAGGTATCTCAGGCATCTAAGTATGCTTTAATTGAAAACAATGGATGGCATTTTAAGATACACTTCAAAGTTTGCTAATTGTACTTTCCCTAGTGCTAAGACAAGAATTTTGTTTGGTCTTAAAAAAGTATTTGCTTTAATGTTATTGGAGTTAAAAACACTTTTCAATTTATTTTACTTTAGGAAAAGAAGACTATACTGAAGTACAGACCTGCCTGAATGCCACATTCTCACAAGTTGAAGAGCTCCAAAATCATGGATTAACAGTAAATGGGGTACACTATTCAGTGACATGGTAAATATATACAAATGTAAAACATAGTGCATGTCTTATTCATAAAGGCTACCCAAAATCAAAATATCTGTATAACTAACTGAAGGAAGTAAAATAAAGTATCATGACAAAAACATTTGAATCCTGTTACAGTGTTGTGAATTTTTCAAGATGGCGAAACTAATATCTTACTTCAACCCAAGACTTTCTCTGCTTTGATAAAGAAATCAGCTTGAAAATGAAAAGACACTAATTGAAGAGCTAAAGCAATGACAAGGACCAGTAACATTCGCCTCAACATAAGCCTGATGCCTGTATATCCTGTAACATATCTTAAAATAATTTCACTTCTAAAGGTATTGTTGTTCTGATTGGAAATTTCTTGCCATGGTGTATGGACTCAACTCAGCGGCAGCAAAATTCTTTTGCATATGGTGCTACTGCACAAAGCTGCAAAAATAACTAAATTTGATCAATCAGTTTGAAGTTCCTCAATTATTCCTTGCTTCATTTTATAGGTTCAAGAGTTATCGTGGCAGCTAGATGTATGCTATCTCTGTTCAGAAAAGTGATGGTGCTATCCTTTCCACCTAAGATGAGTTCCAGTCAACCAACATGACGAAGTGCAGACCTACAGCTCAACACAGCTCTTTTAGGGCTAAACCAAAACGGCTCCTTTAGCAGCCACCACATCTAAAAAAGTCATGATCAATGCGATTCAATCAAAGAGAATTTATATTAACACTGTGAGTCAGTCCTAATCACCTTGACTTCCATGTCAGCTTGATCCGCGTCTCCTTGAGGCAGGTTTACTTTGATCCACTCTCTAAATTTTAGCCTTCTTTTGCTGAACCACATCTAAGCAAAAAAGTAGAAGGACCTATAAGACCTCTTGAAACAGTGCATAAAACCATTTAAAGCAACAGACAAGATATTGACATGCATCGAGTAAAGGAAACGTAAGACATGGAGCGCCCTTGGTTTTCTATGGGAATGACGAAGAAACGACACAAAAAATCAACCCAAAATATTGTTGTAAAATCTTCACAGAAATTCTTTGAGACCATTGCCAACAATTCCGGTCACGAGCCTGCAGTAGGCACGCGGCTTATCAACAAAATGTCTGTAAACATGGCCACCGATTTTATAAAGCAATCACGAAATATTTTTGCAATGTGCCGGACCGGGATATTTATGCCAGAAGTAAAAGCAGTCTGTTAAAAAATAAACCGCAAGCGGTAGAAAATTAATAAACCAAAGTCCACGTTAAAAGTGTAAAATCCACTCTTTTCGAATGACGATACCTTGACTGTATTTTGTCCAAATTTTGTGCAAAAACCATTGTTTCAAAGCTAATTTTTCGGACTAATTTCTTCGAACAAGTTATTTTCCTCTGCGGTTTCGGTATGGGCTAAACTTTACAACATATAAACGACATATTCTGTACCTCCGTCACGGTAATATGAGCCCGTTGATACAAGAGGAAGAACAGCGGAAAAATCCACTTCACGTAAGTCGCGCTGAATAGTCGTAACCGAAATAGTTGGCGATGACAAACATTTGAATCAAGCTTTTTGCATGAGTGAATGGCTTGCAAATTTTCAAGCCTGGATTCTAGATTTTTTTCAGGCCGGTTCCAATTTCACTGTGACAGCTGTCGTCTAAGTTGTATATATAACCATGATGATCATGAATGCCTTCAGTCATACCTTAATAGATTTTTCGTTGACTCCTAGACGTTGAGCCGACCTTTCTCTGAACTCCACATCTGGGTATTGGTTCCGAACGAATTCACGTTCTAGAAGGTCAAGTTCCTCCTCCGAATAGATGGCGCGTAATCCACTCTCGCTATGAACTTTTTTTAAAAAGAGATAATACACATTAATCTTAGTGCAAGTTGCTGCAATTTTCAGTTTTTAGTTTTTTTCCTATTGAGCAGAAATGAGTACTTACACTTGCCGCACGAATGCGTCCTGTGCGCGTGAGCCATACTCGTCTTCGGTTTACAGTTTTTTCGAAGGTCTCAAGTCTCAGACTTTTATACCGGCCTGTGCACAACACCCACAAAAGGAATTTTGTGATTTGATCCATTGTTTGGAATTGCTGAAATCAGTGTTAAAAATTGCTGAAAGAACTTCCTGATTAACTGAATAATGGTTTTCATTCAGTTATATTTTAAAGTGGTTTTCTGAGTTAATTTTGTTTACAAAGCCTTCTCCTCTGGCCAACTTCAACAAAAAAATATTAACGGAATGTTTATACACCACCCAAAATACTGATATAAACTTCCTTTCCCACGGTAAATATGCAGAGCTTCCATTGGGCCATTTTTATATCGAAAGAGTTTTAATAAAGAAGGTATTTATTCTTTGTACCCATACTCATGACAAGGTAAAATAGCGCGGAGATCTAAAAGTAGTCGACAACTAAAACAAAAGGTTTCACACACTAGAAAAACGCAAAAAATGAGGCCGTCGACAACTATTAGTTGTCGACAACTAATAATTTGGGGTCTAGTTGTCGACAACTTGCGCCACAGACTTTGTTTTTTAGTTGTCGATAACTTTTAGTTGTCGATCACAAATAGTTGTCGACAACTAAATCCCTAGTCTGTGGAGGGCCTTAGGCAGGACACTTTACTCTCACGGTGCCTCTCTCCACCCAGGTGTATAAATGGGTACCGGCAAATTTAATGCTAGGGGTAACCCTGCGATGGACTGGCATCCCATCCAGGGGGGAGTAGAAATATTCCTAGTCGCTTCATGCCACGGAAACCGGGATAAGCTCTGGCCTGATGGGCCACTTGGCTCGTATGCAGACTTTACCTAAAAAATTCAAACACGATCAAACAACACCAAACAAGGTGGCCAAACAGCACAATGTTTCCAAACAATGTTTAAAGATGTTTGGTCGCCAAACATTTCCCGTTTGGACAGGCCGTAAGGCTTTCCGTAAAGGTCTGGAAAAAATACTCTCAACAAAAAGCCGTTTTGGTAGTTAGTCTGATAATTCGTCCTTTTTTAAAACCGTCCATGCTGAATTAACTGTGATACTGCATCTTGACATCCTTTGATTAGTTTATCTTCTTATGAATTACCACGCCGAAAGCGCCGAAAGCGGTGCAGTATCCAATAAAATGCTTTTTTTCGAGGCTGAATGCACTTACTTGAGTGAAAACCGCTCTAATTGACTTTTAGAAATCGCAATTGTTGTTCTATTGTTGGCGTCGCTTGTTTTGGAGCCGACAAAAGTAACAAAGAATAGATAGTGACCATGCATATCCTTACTTTCCAAATATTATCATTGTTAAAGAATTTGACTACATTTGTGGCCTGCACGCACAGACCAACACACGAAAAAAATATCATAACTCCACAATCACTTGTGCGAACGAGGTGTTCTCGAAATTTAAATTAACGCCCTCACCAAATGCGTATTCAACGTACTTCCCCCTTGTGGAGGTGTACGAAGCAGAAATCAGAAGGCTACGCAAGCGAAAACGAATTTTTAAAACTCCAGAACAACTCGCTTGTTGTTCAGCTGAATGAGGCTTTAGTCAAACTTGACAAGTAACGCGCTCCTTTTAACGCAACGCAAAAAGGGTTCTGGCAGTTGACGAGATCAGGGAGAAACAAAAAGAAGCGCAAAATAAAGAGCTTGGTTTTAGAATCAGTCAGAGGATTCGAGGAGCTTGTCCCTAAAGAGGTACGTTTCTTTCTACCTTGGTTATGTTTCAAGATGATACAGTTACTGCGGGGAACATTGGGGTTTGCGCTATTGCAGTAT
Organism: Micromussa lordhowensis; assembly: GCA_964020085.1. Taxonomy (NCBI): domain Eukaryota; kingdom Metazoa; phylum Cnidaria; class Anthozoa; order Scleractinia; family Lobophylliidae; genus Micromussa; species Micromussa lordhowensis. Next base: position 35,120,185 of record OZ026599.1, on the reverse strand, counting down.
AGGACAGTTTTAAAATTTTCCTTGCAGTATTTCGTTTATTTTTATCTCGAAATGTGGTATTGCGCGGGTATTCTCCAACCCCAGCCTGCTGAGCCTTTTCCAGTTTCCGATGAAAGTTAGCTCTCATTGGTAACGGTATAAACCGCAATTCCTTGTGTCGCAATCGTAAGAGGGTAAGTTATTTTTTGTTTATTATGATTAGCCAACCATGCCAATAGATGTTACTTAATGTTTCTAAACTTTAATATAAACTTTAATATAAACTCTAAACTTTAACATAACATACAGACTAGTGGTTTCGGTATGACAAATACTGCCGATTTTGAATGTGTTCCAGATCAAATTCACTGTACAAGGCGAGGAGCTTGTAATCCACCTTGAATCTACAACAGAGGAAGAAGAGATGCTTGATACAACTGACAAAATCACTCAACATGTTCTCGTTGCCAAGGACTCGGGGCTAATCTCTGATGAGACCTTCCACGAACTGAGGATGTCACTTCCAGGAGAAACTAGGACAGTCATACCGCCAATAAATGCCCTGAAAGATGAAAGAAACAGACAGAATAAGAGAGTTGACATCCATCCCATAGCTGAAGTAAGATTTTGTGACATTTCTTTCCTTGAGTTTATGACATGAAGGAAACCTTCTTGCAGTTAAAAGGAAAATGCTTTTAAATTGCTAGCTTGTATTTTCTTTTCACAGAACATTACAATATTTAATATCATAATAGAGAATAAGTTCAGTGAATGAGTTGTATATTGACATTCTGTACGTTGTATACACTCGATGTGTGTAATAAGTGGATTATTATGGAGGATATCACAGCGGCAAGCAATGATATAAATGCGATAATATAAGTGTTATTTTAGAGTAGTAAAAACACTGTTTTACTGATAAGCGCAGCGAGTAAGAAAAATGTCTTTATAATAAATATATATGTATATTTTTGTAATAAAACAATTGACATTTTTTTATCCAGGCCAAAAAGGGAGACGGTGCCTGGCGCAACATAACAGACATTCTACAGCAGCTCCTGTTGATCCCACAAGTGCAAGAGGCTGTACAAGCAAATGGTAACAAAATCAACCTCCGCTTTGCTGCTGATGGCCGGAAAACAAGTAACAAGATTGGAACAGTGATGGCTGTATTCAGCATTTTAGAAGAGAAAAATCATGGGTGTGACTATCAGTACACTATTGCTTTGTACAATGGTAAGGACCTTAATAATCCCTTGAATTTGCAAGCAAACTTAAAAAAAGGTATCTCAGGCATCTAAGTATGCTTTAATTGAAAACAATGGATGGCATTTTAAGATACACTTCAAAGTTTGCTAATTGTACTTTCCCTAGTGCTAAGACAAGAATTTTGTTTGGTCTTAAAAAAGTATTTGCTTTAATGTTATTGGAGTTAAAAACACTTTTCAATTTATTTTACTTTAGGAAAAGAAGACTATACTGAAGTACAGACCTGCCTGAATGCCACATTCTCACAAGTTGAAGAGCTCCAAAATCATGGATTAACAGTAAATGGGGTACACTATTCAGTGACATGGTAAATATATACAAATGTAAAACATAGTGCATGTCTTATTCATAAAGGCTACCCAAAATCAAAATATCTGTATAACTAACTGAAGGAAGTAAAATAAAGTATCATGACAAAAACATTTGAATTCTGTTACAGTGTTGTGAATTTTTCAAGATGGCGAAACTAATATCTTACTTCAACCCAAGACTTTCTCTGCTTTGATAAAGAAATCAGCTTGAAAATGAAAAGACACTAATTGAAGAGCTAAAGCAATGACAAGGACCAGTAACATTCGCCTCAACATAAGCCTGATGCCTGTATATCCTGTAACATATCTTAAAATAATTTCACTTCTAAAGGTATTGTTGTTCTGATTGGAAATTTCTTGCCATGGTGTATGGACTCAACTCAGCGGCAGCAAAATTCTTTTGCATATGGTGCTACTGCACAAAGCTGCAAAAATAACTAAATTTGATCAATCAGTTTGAAGTTCCTCAATTATTCCTTGCTTCATTTTATAGGTTCAAGAGTTATCGTGGCAGCTAGATGTATGCTATCTCTGTTCAGAAAAGTGATGGTGCTATCCTTTCCACCTAAGATGAGTTCCAGTCAACCAACATGACGAAGTGCAGACCTACAGCTCAACACAGCTCTTTTAGGGCTAAACCAAAACGGCTCCTTTAGCAGCCACCACATCTAAAAAAGTCATGATCAATGCGATTCAATCAAAGAGAATTTATATTAACACTGTGAGTCAGTCCTAATCACCTTGACTTCCATGTCAGCTTGATCCGCGTCTCCTTGAGGCAGGTTTACTTTGATCCACTCTCTAAATTTTAGCCTTCTTTTGCTGAACCACATCTAAGCAAAAAAGTAGAAGGACCTATAAGACCTCTTGAAACAGTGCATAAAACCATTTAAAGCAACAGACAAGATATTGACATGCATCGAGTAAAGGAAACGTAAGACATGGAGCGCCCTTGGTTTTCTATGGGAATGACGAAGAAACGACACAAAAAATCAACCCAAAATATTGTTGTAAAATCTTCACAGAAATTCTTTGAGACCATTGCCAACAATTCCGGTCACGAGCCTGCAGTAGGCACGCGGCTTATCAACAAAATGTCTGTAAACATGGCCACCGATTTTATAAAGCAATCACGAAATATTTTTGCAATGTGCCGGACCGGGATATTTATGCCAGAAGTAAAAGCAGTCTGTTAAAAAATAAACCGCAAGCGGTAGAAAATTAATAAACCAAAGTCCACGTTAAAAGTGTAAAATCCACTCTTTTCGAATGACGATACCTTGACTGTATTTTGTCCAAATTTTGTGCAAAAACCATTGTTTCAAAGCTAATTTTTCGGACTAATTTCTTCGAACAAGTTATTTTCCTCTGCGGTTTCGGTATGGGCTAAACTTTACAACATATAAACGACATATTCTGTACCTCCGTCACGGTAATATGAGCCCGTTGATACAAGAGGAAGAACAGCGGAAAAATCCACTTCACGTAAGTCGCGCTGAATAGTCGTAACCGAAATAGTTGGCGATGACAAACATTTGAATCAAGCTTTTTGCATGAGTGAATGGCTTGCAAATTTTCAAGCCTGGATTCTAGATTTTTTTCAGGCCGGTTCCAATTTCACTGTGACAGCTGTCGTCTAAGTTGTATATATAACCATGATGATCATGAATGCCTTCAGTCATACCTTAATAGATTTTTCGTTGACTCCTAGACGTTGAGCCAACCTTTCTCTGAACTCCACATCTGGGTATTGGTTCCGAACGAATTCACGTTCTAGAAGGTCAAGTTCCTCCTCCGAATAGATGGCGCGTAATCCACTCTCGCTATGAACTTTTTTTAAAAAGAGATAATACACATTAATCTTAGTGCAAGTTGCTGCAATTTTCAGTTTTTAGTTTTTTTCCTATTGAGCAGAAATGAGTACTTACACTTGCCGCACGAATGCGTCCTGTGCGCGTGAGCCATACTCGTCTTCGGTTTACAGTTTTTTCGAAGGTCTCAAGTCTCAGACTTTTATACCGGCCTGTGCACAACACCCACAAAAGGAATTTTGTGATTTGATCCATTGTTTGGAATTGCTGAAATCAGTGTTAAAAATTGCTGAAAGAACTTCCTGATTAACTGAATAATGGTTTTCATTCAGTTATATTTTAAAGTGGTTTTCTGAGTTAATTTTGTTTACAAAGCCTTCTCCTCTGGCCAACTTCAACAAAAAAATATTAACGGAATGTTTATACACCACCCAAAATACTGATATAAACTTCCTTTCCCACGGTAAATATGCAGAGCTTCCATTGGGCCATTTTTATATCGAAAGAGTTTTAATAAAGAAGGTATTTATTCTTTGTACCCATACTCATGACAAGGTAAAAGGAAAGAATAGAAAAGGCTTCGTGTATGAAAAAGCGCACTTTGGACTGGAAAATTCGCCCGAACTAAGCTGTTGTCTTGAAGAAAGGTTCAATGCGGTAGTTCTCATTGGGTCTTAAAGGAAAAGCATCGGTTGCTAGTGCGGCTCTAAAAAGAGATGTTAGTTTTAAAACTATCACGCTTTCACTTTCGTAACGTAGAAGAAAAGAGAAGAAAAATGTTGTGTTTGGGAAAATACCGCTTAGGAACAAAAAAACCCTCAAACTAAATTAAAGTGTTCTTATTTAGTCTTGCAGCGAAAACACTGGTGGCCACTGCGGCATTTAACAAAGAGGTGATAGTTTGAAAACTATTACCCTGTTGTGTTTGGGAAAATGCCTGTAAAAAAATAAAAGTAACGGCGAGTTAAATCGTTGGATTGAAAAAAAAATATTTGAGTAGTCTTCCAGTGAAAACTCTGGTGTCGCGCGGAGCATTTAACAAAGAGGTGATAGTTTTAAGATTGCTCCGCGGCCTTCCCTTTTTCGTCAATAGAACATCGTATGATAATTTCATGTTCTTTCAGCGCATGGTCATTTTTCGGGAAACTTCAGAGTACCCGTCCAACCATTTTCATGTGTCGGTGTGCTTTGAAGAACGGGGAATATGACAATAGTTTCTATTCTTATTCAGTGAGATGCTAATAAGTGGCCGGGTATTATAGAGTTAAGCTCGTTTTTCTAGCATCAAAGTTAGATCTCATTATTGCGAACAGAGATGCCGAAGTACTACGAAGTAACAAAAATTCTGGCTGTGCGGTCAATTGACGGAAATAAGCAGTACCTGGTCAGATGGAAGGGTTTCGGAAGCAAGGACGACACTTGGGTGCCTGAAGAAGATTGCAACAGCGCTATTAAAAACTATGCGCGTTCCTCACTTAAAGGTAAGTAGATTGAAACAGAAATGAATTTACTTTGATTAACAGCTAGTTTGTTCAAGACTTAACGTTTCTCCTCGGTTGTTTTCAGGAAAAGAAAAAATCATCGATTATCTTGTCGGTGAAATGGGACAGAAACTCTCAGTTCAAACCGCTCCAGAAAAGAGCTATATTCGACGCACTACCATCAGAGTTCCGATGGATCCAGAGGCTTTTGACGACTTGTTCAGTAGCCTGAGTCGTGGTAGGAGAAGGTTCGATGTGACGGCCGAGGACCTCGACAACATTCTGCCAAATGGATGGTCCGAACGAGCGTTCCGCACCACTACCAAGTGTGTTGTTAGTCGGGAGCAGCCCATAACCATCCGCTTCACCCACCAGAGAAAGCTGCACTACGATCATTCTTGATCAAGACACTTTTCTCATGAATTTCTTATAGCAATTTGGATGATATTTGCCCTCAGCTGCGGTTACGTTATTTACACCTGCCACACGCAAGGAAAGGTCGTGGTCACATTTTGCTCCCTCTATTATCTGCTGACTCATTTTTAAAGTTGTTACTGAGCACATTGATCGCTTTCTGGAGGTTTCCCCGTCTTGACAGAACATGCATAGTTCCCAGTCGGTGGAGGAAGTTTTGCTGCAAAGTGCGAAGGTTTAGCATTTGTAGAATCAAGAAATCTACTTAATCTACTTATCTTAACCTTACCAGTATACTTTGCATAGCAGCTCTTGTGCCAATGCAGCTCCTCACCTTTCTTTCCCTCAAATGCACTCAATATCCTGTCGATTGTTTCTGTGTTAAATGGTTTCTCTTGATTTTCGTTGCTCTTCAGATGATTCCTTCAATGAACGCAAGCCTTGCACTGTTGCACTGAACAGGACATTTTTTTTTACTCCTGGCATATAATACATTTAACTAACGAAACAGGAGGGGCAGATCGTTTTAACGTCGCCCGTTCTTCCATCATTTCAACCATGTAATCTCTCAACACAACCTGCCATGGAGCTCTCCAAACTACCAGCTCAATTTAGCAGGCAGGCAAGTTTACAGGGGCTGGAACCGCAGCGCAGAATAAAAAGCTTTACCAGTTGAAACTTGTGAATGAAGTTAGATATCCTTGAATGAAAATGTCTTTGATTCTCAGTCAGAACTTAGTAAGGTTGCTCTTTTCGAAGTCCAAGTAGCTTAATTTTCTTTTTTAATTCAAATTTGATTCATTTGCAAAAACAATATTCCTACACGCATCGCTGAATTACCTTTTCGATCAGAGTCAAAGCTCAAACAAAGCATATGAATGGGTTTGTCTGCGTGTTTAAAATTGCGGCTTTTACTTTATCGCGTAGTGTTAGCTTTTAGATTCTTCAGCCATTAAATCACAACCCTAGAGGGTCAAAAAACAAAGCCCATTTGTTAAAGGCCTATCAATATAATAATAAGAAAAACATATCTATTTCTTGAAGTGAACATATCCTAATGGTTGCAGTCAGCATAAATGACCTCTGGAGACAAAATAGTTTCCATATAATATGTCTAATTTAGGCACTCAGTATCAATTTGAGCTTTTCTCCAGTGAAACATTTATAGTAAGCTGATTTAGAAAAATATTTGGATTCAAAACTAACTTCGAAAAATGGAAAACAGTTTTGCTTCGTTTTCATGCTCGGTAGTTGGGTCAGTTATTTAAAGCTGCAATTTCACGGTTAAAAACTCAAAATCAGGCCTGGTAAACAATTTTTTCATGTTTAGCGAATAATTTTTAACTAAAAAAGTGTGTTTACCAACTTTTCCTCGAGTTTGCCGACAGAAGTTTAAAATAACAGGCTTTCTCGGAATTTGTCCCAGTCTACTTACTTTGCAGTGGTACAATGTATGTACCATGAGTCACAGCATGGATGTAAATGCCTTATTACAAACACCGCAATATGCCCTTCGGCTTATGTGGTGACAGTATCTAAGATTTTTTGTGTAGTCTCGAGTACTTTGCGAACGAATGTGGGCAAAGTAGGCATTGGTATGTACCCGGTGGTTCCATTTTAGACAACTGATGAGAGCACAAAATGTAAGACCAGAGGTATAATTATCAACCGCATGATAAAAATTTCATTCCCACGGTGTTGCATTTTCCCATGTTTCAGCTCGGCTTACAAATCACACTTAATAGCTATGATTGGCGGAAATTGGAAATGGTTGATCGTTTTTGTTACAAATAAACCCTTAATCGAAATGAGGTGGGTTGGACTCCTATTTACAGTTGGTAAAAAAAACTTGAGAAGGCGGAAATTGAAATTTTTATCAGCATCTTGTGTAAAGTTGTTTGAACGCTTTTACATGTGAATTATTGAAGTGCCCGAATGCATTGTTAAGTTATGTTATCACCCAGGAATTTTTAAGAAAACAAGACAAGTACATTGAGAACCAACGACTTCTCGGGTGTTATATTCAATTATTCAATTGTGCTATTTCCTTTGTTGACTTCGATTGATGTCACTCGTCATAAGTTTATTAAATCTCCAGCCAGTGGCTCTTCCAAATTAATTTTCAATAATTAATAAAATAAATTGATATAGGTTCAGTAAATGAAGGTTTAAAACAACTGGAAAACAAAACTCTTGGATCGAGGCAAATTTCCCCCTAACAAATGCTGGCGATCGATAAGCTATTACATATTCGCAGTCGGTCCAAAGAAACTGCAGACAGAATGGCCCCTCCATGTAAGGCCTTTGTCCAAGAGATTGAAATTCTCGCGGAAGAGGAGGCAACCCTCGTTCAGATCTCAAAGCTGTTAGGAAGCGGAGGCTTTGCCTCAGTCTACGGGGGAAAATATCGCGGAACAACTGTTGCGGTTAAGAAATGAACACAAACTCAAAAAATCCGCGGGCAGTGTTGCAGAGTTTTCAAGCAGAGACTTCCATAGCATCGTTTTGCCATTCCCACATTGTACGAACAATAGCAGCGTCAAGTTTAGATCCTACTCTCTCCGAGAGAATGATTATACGGGAGTTTGCTGGGTCGCGAACATTACAGAATATCCTGAACAATGAAAGGAGGTTATCGATGAGGAGAGAAGAAGGAAGTTCGCCTCTCACATAACCATGGCATTGGAGTTTATTCACTGGCAGAATATCGCCCATTTAGACGTTAAACCAGCCAATATTTTGGTGGATTCTAAGGATGTTTGCAAACTGGGAGAGTTTGGCTGTAGGCAAATATTGGACAAAGGCGACAAAAATCTACCAGCTAGTCCAACCTATTCATATTTAACGGGCGTGTTAGCCTATAGGGCACCTGAACTGCTCAAGGGAGAAACTCCAACTCCGAAAGCGGACATCTATTCTCTGGGAATTTGTCTCTGGCAATTGTTGACGAGAGAAGAGCCGTATGGATCGGAAAATCTCTATGTTGTTGTGTTCGGCGTTGTTGCGTACAATCTGCATCCACGTGTACCGATTGGAGATGAGACTTCATGTGATTATCAACAATTAGTGGAAAGCCAATGGCAGGCCAATCCGTGTGTAAGACCCACCACTAGCGACACTATAAGGATTTTACAATCACTACGAAGAAATTAGCGATTTAAACGATATTAGGCTCCTTTTCTGCAAGATTGTCTCTTTCCTTTTGACTTACGCCACCTGCTTTTTTTCAGTCACATGCCGTATAGTCACAAATATTTGTTGCTTCGCATGAGTAAATTTAAAGCATTTGATGCAAAAAAATTACTTCAACTGTAGAATTTAACAGTAATGCCAATAAGGATAGAGTAAAAAAATAATTCTGACGTAGTTTCATTCTCTCTCACTCTTTTTCTTACATGAACAGGCCGAAAAGTGCTATGCAGTGGAGCGCACCGACCCGATAAATTACAGATTTGTGCGTTTGCCACTACAAATACCAATTCATCTTCAGTTACTGTTTGACTCTGACGTTTGAAAAGATGTCCTACGATATTTTTGCGGGATCTTTTCATTATTTTAGGTTTCTTGTGAAAATGGTAACTGAAGCAAGATGAAAGTAAGCGGTCGAAGACTGGCTCTTTTGGTCGGCTACCGTCCCGTATTGACGGCCCTGTTAAATAAAAAGGGGTTCGATTGTACTTCAATTAAAACTAAACTTAAAATAGTATATTTCCAATGACAAGGACGAGAAAAATTGCACGCAAGCCGCAAGGTTCCAGATCAAGTGCACAGAACTGGAACTGAAAGGCAAATTTAACGATTAAGCCGGCAAATCAAAAGGAACACAAAACAAAACCTTCTAATCAGCCTGACTTCTGACAGAAGGCAACACTTCAATAACTAATGATACAGTCCTGATAAAAAGACATGAAAAAGAACGGATGATTAGTTCAGCTTCACTTTTGGAAGAAAAATGTTTTCAAAATTTAAAGTGGCAGCTCCGTCGATTACGTATCCAGGGACTTGAGGACTTTGTCCCCATTGAGGTATGTTTCGTAATGAAACACGCATTTCAATAATTTTAATCCTGAATAGAGTGGAGTAGTTTGAAAACGGATTATTTTGGACAGAAGTATGTGACAGATGAATAGACCACTTGGTTCTACATGAAGTAGTAGTCACGGAATTAATGAGCAATGATAATGAGATACAGGCCGTGTAGGTATATGGGGGGTTTGGTGCGGTTTAATGAGATACAGGCCGTGTAGGTAGATGTGAGGGAAATTGAGAGGGAGAATAATTTTATACATGTATTGTTTTATTGTTTTAAGAGTTTTATTATTGAATATTACATGAGTTTTTAAGAGAGATGTGTGTGTTGTAGTGGAGTCAAAGTACCACCCAGCCATCCGGGTGATATCGCGCTTATATAGAGAAAGAACAAAGACTTGGCTGAGAACCAATGAGGGAGTACTGTCAAACCGGTCAGACTGGGTTTGAGACCGGTTGGATTTGTTGATTCAAAATGGCGGACATATCTTGTAGGGATCAGGTCAAACCGGTTTTAAGGAGATAATTTAAACGTAACAGAAAGTTTTTGTAAAGAAATACCAACCAACTTTTTCAAATGAATAAATAGCAAAATTTATTACGTATAGGCAAAGTTTACAAACAAAAGTAATGATTATTATAATATTATAAATGAGGGTAAGTGTTCAAAGATGTCAGTTTTCTAAAACGGCAAATTGTCTTTGTAGCTTGGGTCTTGGAATGTATTTGTTGAGCATATCCACTTGTGGTGGAGATGATCCTTCAGAAACATCCACTGGTGGCTGGTCAGCCCGTTGGAAGAATCTACACATTTCTTTTCTTCTGCAGGTAAAGTAGGGCCGGAATGGATTCTTCTGAGATCTTGAGACTTTTAATGTCGCAACGTCCATATGTCTGCAATAAGGCAACTGTCCACCTTCTTGTACTTTGTACTCAGGTATAACACGATTGAAAAGACACTCTTGATAAGAATGTATACTATCTTCGCGGCAGAAGAAGAGACATAACTTCCAGTCTACACATCAAATGTAAGGTATACCCGAAGCGGGTCTGATGACTTCAAGGTCTTTCAGGCAAAGTCCACACTTTGAGTAACTCATCTTGAAACTAACGCGAGACTGCAATCACAGCACCTTTATACAGTTTTTACTAGTCAATCTTGTTAACGATCATGTCAAACCGGATCTCTATCGGTCAACTTCATCAATTCCGTTAACGATCAAATCTAACCAGTACCAACAGGTTTGACAGAACTGGTTAGGTTGCATAATGATTTCGAGAATTTTTTCGTTTTCATCTTCGAGAGTAATTTCATCGATCCAGTCTTGATCTTCTGGGGCCATGAAATCCAAGAAGTCTAACAGATCGTGCCAGAGCCAGTACGCGATTGGTCGATATTCATTCTGAGTAACCAGCAAGTCATTTATACATGTTGTCAACTTTTGATTGTCTTGGAGGGTAGTAGGTTCTTTTCTTTGAATTTCATTATACAACAAGAAGGCCAGACAACTCCAGTAGGCCCACTTTACTGTGTTATCACAGTTGTTGCAGTGGTCGTCCAGGGTGTTTGGAACCATCATGTGGAGTATATGATGAAAAATAAATACACACTTGGGGTTTTCTTGTTGTATATATTCCTCGAAGTAGAAACCGGTTTTTCTAGTTTAGTAAGGTTCCCATTGTCTATTGCTTCGTAGCCTTGTCACCAAGGGTGTTCTTGGCTTGTAACAACGTTTTCCAGTTTTATGCTTGGAATCTGGGGGCGTTTCCATCATTATTGCATGTGCTGAGTCCTCAGGCAAAACGGGAGAGGGTGTTTCAATTCTAAGAGGAATTCTTGACTGTTTAGTCGTTACTGGTGTCGTAGGTAATTTTCTCGGTGTAACTCTTTTTGTAGACTTAAAGTCAAATGTCGAGGAAAGAGTATTAACTTCGGGAGTTCTCTCTGTGGGAGGCGCTGGCTCTGACTTGGGTAATACCACAGCTGGTTTTACGGCTACTTCACTTTTCATTTGTTTTGTTAATCCTTGGTACCTTTGCAGAAGTTGATCCAGCAATAAGACTTTTTGATCTTCTGGGAAGGAGGAGTCCATGATTTGCTTCATGTCTTGATCTAGACGCGTCAAAGTCGTGAGTGGAGCGGGAGCCGTCAAGGGATGTTCTGTTTCAATACTTTGCATTAAATGTTCAGGTATCATCACCATCTTTTGGGCGTGCTTCATTTGAAAACCTTTCCTAATAAATCGATGGCAAGGGGAGCAATTAAAGAGGCGAAAGCCGGTAAAAATCCTCCCTTTTGATTGAGCACTTGCTTTTTCTTCTTGAGACTTGGTTTCTTGCGTGTTAGAAAGGGGAGCTTTGACTTGTGTGTCTTCAACCGTTTAAATGATGGAGTAGGTATCAGCATGTTCCCTTTAAGAAGATTTAGAGCGATCTCGCCGATGGCTTCCATTTGTCCCTTGTTAGCATGCACTATCGTGTCTTTTCGTTGTTTTCCAGTGCTTTTAAAACAGGTGCCAAGGAAAGGTAAATGCTGATTGACTTTTGAATGTTTGGGAATTTTTAGACGCCTTTTTGATACCCCTTTCAATTCAGTAGAAGTACCAGAACGCAAGACCATATTACCACCACGTTGATTTTTTCTGGGACGTTTCGTTGTACGGTGTGACTTGTGTGAAGTCATGATGTTAAGTGAAATCAACTGGTAGTGGTTCATCTGTTTTATGGGTTTTCTTGTCCACGTAAATCACAGGATAAGAATGCGATCCAGATAATATATTGGTTCCTAGTCGTTGAATGTTTGGTGTACGAGGATGTAAATCCATAACTAAGTACCCAAAAGGTTTTGACGTAGCATCTTGAAAGCTTTCCCATACGTAAGGAACTCTTCCTGCAAATGCTTGCTGCGCCAATGTCCGAAACCCTAGGGTATCGCGTGGATTGTTAAATGTGATGACGTAATGCGCATTCAAAGAGATACTTTGAGAACTTTCCAGGTGGAAAGAGGTTTTGGGTCAAATAGATGCAAGTCACATCGCAGTGGTGTGACACTTTTGTGAACAGATCAAGGATACGCTCGTCATCGCTACAGTTCCGCATTAAGTCATCGAGTATTAGTATTCCTGGGCGACAATTGGGTGGAAATAGACTGGGAATCTCTTCAGGAATACCCTCCACAAATGTCATCCGTGGTGCCAGCCATATCCTTAAAACATTCTTGCCATTGTCCATAGCAATACACGATTTTACGAATGGGTCGTTCAAATAAAGAATCCGCTTGTTGAAGTAACTGTCTTGTAAACGTTGTCTTTCCACGCTGACTTGGGCCAGCTATTATAATACTGCATGGGCATTTGAATTGACTCGTGTTGTCGCAACAGAATGCAGGCTGGTTATGAAAGGTTTTAGAGGCAAACACTTTTTAAATACCTATCAATGACGTGCCCACACCTTTTAACTTTAATGTTACTTTATTGATTGCTTACGCCAACATTAAAATGATTTACAGGCTTGTTCTTCTCTTTGAAAACGAGTGCTAACACTGGTAATGGAATGAACATAACTGTGTATAAATTGTGCGACTTGTGCATCGTTCCACTGTGAGTCATATTGCTTAAACTTAGCTTGAATAGTGTTCAGATCTACATTGCGTGCTCGATGAAGCAAGTAAAATAAGCAATAGTCTCCGCATACATCCGACGTTAGACCTTGTAGTGGTTTGTCATTGAAGTACGTAGATTCTCGAAGTACGTATTCATCCATGTCATAGGTCTCAGGAGGAAATCCGTAGCTATCAAAGAATTCACTTTCGTCAGGCGTGACAAAATACATTGCAATCCAATGCGTTCCGGGTTGATCGTGAGGGTCCATATCTGCAATCAGAGCCTAAGGATACTCGTTTACGATTATACACCTCTCATAACGGGTGCTAGGATAGGATCATGTAATGAAACTTGCCATAATTCTTGAGTCGTATGCATCTTCAAGCACCTTGAGACAAATCGTACACCACTCTCCTGTTACGGTCAATCTCCAAATGATTTTGGAACTCTGCGTAAACAATTAAATTGAGAACTGTTGGTGTAGGGTTGCCAAATTTGAGAAACAGGTTGACGTTGCCACTACGATGAGGAATCAAGTGGTCCGGATGGCCACTCCCTGCTGGTGTTGTGTCCAGGCGAATCAGCCCGTATCCACCTTCCCAATCTTCCCTATCTATGTCTATACCGTGACCACAGTTCATATCACCACTACCTGAGAAGAGGGTGTTGAATCCATCAATTTTCTTTCCACCGGTCAAGTCGATGACCGAGTAAGGGATTTCTTCACCATTAACGGTCACTCGTACAGCATTTAGATCAAACAACTGGAAGTTGAAAGTATTTCTTGCCAGGCTGCCATTGTAAGCATCGTTTCGCACCATTCCAAATATGATGCATTGAGGAATAAGGCCATTGAATAGATCCGTCTCTGTATGATTCAGGACGCCACTAGGGATGATCCTGGCGTGCGTAGAGGTTCTTGTTAGGGTGTAAATTGCAGGTAGCGCTCTTTGTCCCGCGCGACTTTGCATTATACTAACATGCTCCAGTTTAGTGCTGTCTGCCACTCGTACCGTGCGGACTCTGAGAGTGCTTGACATTATTTTTATTTTGCAATCGTTGGCTTCTTCTCCAGACATCAAAACAAACTCGTTACTGTTTAGATCAACCTTGATCTTGATTTCTATGTTGTCCAACAGCAGCTTATTAGTGTTAACAAATCGCAGAGAGGCACACCAACCAATCCCACTTCACCACTTCCGTCAGTAAAGGAACCTCTCTTCATGAGTCCCCAGTTATTTTCGGAAGTATTGTCCACTTCATCCATGTGTCGTGCAGTGTCTTTGTAGTACAGTGCTTTGGTCAAATAAGATTTCTTGGCCTGTTCAGTAAAATTAAGCAAGGTCTTGATGTATGCATTGTAGGCCTGAGTGTCGGATTGCTCCGTGACGAGAGTTTCATTCAACTTGATGGTGAACTGCTTGATGAGAGAATGAAGGGCATTGTTAATTAAAGTATACTTCTTTCCAGGTGTGATGTCTCCCCCATTTTTTGGGGGATCTTTATCACTAGTCTCAACTCCGTTTTGTTGATGTCGATGTAATCTGATAGAGGCTTGATGACAAATTCAATAGGGTTGGTACCGCTTTGAACAGGTTCATAATCAACCCATTTACTTTTCACAATAGAAACATCGGTGACAGGTACTTGGAACAACTGTAAGCTTGAGTTTTCACCGGGAACAGAAAGTGGATGTGCTGAAGCCATATTCAGTCAAAAATCGTCCTGAAATTTGCGGTTGATGTTCTCCGTTTCTTGGTCTGACGTGAACTGACTGGAACAGCTTTCCGCTTGCGTTTAAGTACTTTTCTCCCACGACCTTGTTGCGTAATGTCCTTAAGGCCACCTGTCAGGAAACTTTTACCCGCAGCCTTTGCTCTCGATTTGGCAGCTTTTCTTACAGGTTGACCATTGAGAACGTCTCGAGCAATTTGCATTCCCGTGTCCAATCCGGTATTGAGCATTCGTTTTCCCACTTTCTTGACTGTTGTTTTGAGAAAGGGTGTAGCTGTGCGAAAGAGCGAACAAAACATTCCACCCAGCCCATTGCCTCCTTGACCGTAAGGATGTGTTCCTCCAAATATACTTATGTCTCCTTTACCTCGGTGGGAAAACGGTATCACTTGCCGATAGTATGGGTAAAACTGATGATTCATCGGTAGAATCATTTTATAGAATTGCACGACGTCTGAAATGTAATGTTACTCGTACAACACCAGACGCAAATGAAATCAACTGACCAGTGTCACCCCTTATATTGATCTTCAGTGCAGAAAAGATCGAGGTACGGAGACGATGATAGGTAGGTATTTTGATCTCTTCTGCGATCATGTCACCAGGTTGACCTCGTGGTACTATCTTTCTCAGTAAGTTGGCTTGTACGTCCCCCACTACTAAGAACTCGATGAGATCGGAATAGATGTACATGGACTGGAACGAATGACTACTCAACATACCCCACACAAATTCATCATTCCATCTCATGGTGATGGTAGTTGCTTTCAGGGTCACGCTCTGATCATCATTCAGCTCTACAGAGGTAGTACCAGTGATCAGATAAAGGGCCGGTACACGATCTTCATGGTTCAGGTACCCTAACGCCCTAGCTAGATTCTTGGGTAATTTTACTTGAAATCCTGGAGGTAAAGTAAACTCATAGTAATGTCCAGCTTTTGGATTGATGTAAAAACATTCGTGGCCTCCGATACGGGAGATCGTTTTCCTACTTCTAAGATGAATGTCCAGAAACCCACTGTGAAGTCCTGTCACCATACCCTTGACTAAATCCTCGAGTCTTTGGTAAGTCCCACTTGGAAGATAAATTGGCAACTTCCATGGTGAATCACCGCGATAGCTTAGTAGGTAAGACACTTGATTCCGTTGAACATTTTGCCATGTATGCGGGTAGACAATGTGTGTCATCGCGACTTCCCAGTCCTCACTCAAATGCAGTTGATTGGGAAGCTGCATTTTAAAACTGGCAGCTTTATTTTCAGGATGCTGTTCAGTGCTCGCATCACTGGTTACCACAATATGAAAACTATTGCTCATCTTAGCCGTCGTCTAAAGTGCAGTGTAACGTTTACGATTCCACCTTGAAATGAAAGTAACTGCCCACAACCGCTTGTTAAGTACATGTCAATAGTCTGGAATGTTTTGGCTCTTAATGGAAAGTAATGAACCCGTCCTGGTTCTTCCATCAACGTCTCTCGGAACAGACCGTGCGGCACCATTTTGTGTAACAGTTGCAAACGTTTATCACCCACTTGACGTGGCTCTATCAGACTAGTTTGCACTTGCACTACCTTATGTCTGCAGTGACAGAGCGAAACTCCCGAGGGTATAAGGAAAGTGCCGGAAAAGGTGACCGATGATCGACGAGGCAGTACACACCATTGGTACTCCGAGCCCGGTATAGTTCTCACGGAGGAATTAATTTTTAACTCATACAGGGCACTTTGTCGTATTTTGTTCTCACTGGTTATCCATCCTAGACCTTGAGCGACTGGTGTTGCGACCATGACCCAAACATTGTGAGTTGTGATAGTAACGTTCCACTCGTCATCCACACTAACTTTAAAGTACTGGGGATTCATACTCCTCAGCATTCCTTCTACAATGTCCAAGGCTGTTTGATATCTTCCTACAGGTAAGGTCACTGGGTATACTTTTTGGGTACCAAATTTTCTGAAGAGAAGATGTGGATGATCACATTCCTGAGGTACTTCAAACCAGGAAAACGGATAAATTACATGATGAAGTCCAACCTCCCAATCTTCTTCATCTTTTAAATGGATCTGTCGAGGTAACGCCACGCGGTAAAATGATTCATTATTCGTTGGGAACAAATTGCTGTTGGCATTACTTGGTAGTATTACGTAAAAGTCATCATCTTGAATCATGGTCGTTGAAGGGAAACCAATTGACTAGCAGGCAACCAGCTATCGTATGATTTCGGCCAGCCTTTCCAATGCACTAGCACTTCTTTCTTTTTTTTTTTTCCTCTGCTTTTCAAAATTTTCTCAATGCGGAAGAGATGATTGGATTTCTTGATTACTCTCTGTAACTCGGTTTCATAAAATGTTCCTTGAATCAAGTCACCGTTTGCCTCCTTCAAGCGATACACGGGTGGATTTCATGGTAGCCTCTGTGCAATTGTAAAGGTTTCTTCGGTCCAAGATGGTAGGTATCCTTTCTCAAAAACTTTCTTGTACTTACTGATCTTGACTTGATCACCCACGTTGAATTTATACTTTTTGGATGGCGTCTGCTTGCCATACAAGGTTCTCCATGCGTCTTGAGCATTAAAAACAGTCACATCGTCGGGTTTCATTTGTATGCTCCGATGTATGCTCTGATTGTAGTTATCATTGACCAAACTATCGAGCTTGTCTAAGTAATGGTAGGAACTGCTGGTGGTAAACATCCTCCACATTAGCTGCTTTAAAGTTCGGTTAAATCTCTCTACAATTTGGGCTTTTGTCTCGTTGTACGTGACAAAATGACGGACACCATGCTTCTTGAGAAATGTTTGAAACGTTTTATTTTTGAACTCAGTGCCTGCATCAGATTGTAACACTTCAGGTTTTCGTCCTTGTTTAAATATTTTTGTAAAGGCTGCAACCAATGCAGATCCTGTTTTTGTTTTTATGGCCACTGCCCATGCATGCTTGGATAGAACATCTATACATGTGAGTATGTACTTATGTCCACGATTCCATTGACTCAGACTTGTTAAATCGCAAAGATCACACTGCCACTGTTCGTCTAGACCATTGACAAACACTTTGTTACGAGGAAACCTTTTGCAAGCTGGTTTGTGAAGGGTGTAGCCAGGTTGTTGCTGTAACCAGTGAATCACTTGTGATCGTTTTAGCCCATAGTGCCGCGCTGCTCGATATAACTTTTCTACTCCACCCAAAGCCGAAGGATGGTCCCATTCATAGTACAGTTTCTCTAAAAGTTGATGGATTTTCTTGTGAGGATTCTTCTCGCTCAGGGTCTTGTTGTTGTTCTTCTTCGTCAGAGGCATCACTGTAATCGATGTGCACTTGACTATCGCAACAGACAACTAGACAACACATCCTCTGACACATTTCTTTAAACGATAAGTTAGGAACAGGAGTCTGACACAACCGACTTGTGAAGTTGCCCATGGTTGCAGTGTAAATGATGACAAGATGTTTTTCACCACAGATTTATAACTTGTCCAAGCATCCACCAAGTGGAAGGATAATGGTCTGGATAAGTAGCACATAATACTTTGTGAAGTTTATATTGTTCACTGAGAGTTACGTTACAGTGTTCCATATAAGTATAATAAACGGCCCCAATTCATCGGCTCCAATTCTATCAGAAATTCTGGCCACAGTTTAGACAGGTAGTTTAGTTTATCAGGTAAACTGCTACTTGATACAAGCGTTCTGGCGCACTCACGTACCAGGTGAAAATGCAATGTGTTCATATTGGCTGCAAGGTTGCAATGGTAAAGTTGTTGGCTTCCAACCTGTTCTTATAGTCATCCCCAACCTCATTCACTTTCAAATCATTTAGCGATATCCATAGGGAAATGTGTCAAATCCACGCACCACCCTCTTGTCATACACCAACTTGTACTTCTTTTTTAATGCTACAGTATGTATGGTCTTTGTTTTGGCATCACGTTTGATGAGGTGAGGGTTCTCAAGGAAGATAGGCTCTCCATTAGGCCGACAGACTTGTTCGCACATGGTTGAAAAGTTCAGTTTTTGAGATCCACGGTAGTTTAGGGTAAAGCCACGTACTTTGCAGATCGTCTTTCCATCTTTTGTCTGATAGGCATAATTTTTCGGTCCACCAGAAACAAAGGTCGTAATGTGGTCTTCATCATCGAGTTCGTTGGTGAGTTCGCCCAAGTAATCTCCCAAGGGTGGCACCCACTCGCCAGGTCGACTTGTGAAAATGACTGAATCCGTATCGAAGTACAGTGTTCTCATTTGAAGACGTTCGAGCCCGGAATACAGTTTTAATCGTGCTTGAGCTGTGGTAAAAGCGGCAATCACGACAATGGCCTGTCAGACGTAGAAACAAAGTCATCTCCCTGAGTGTAGTACACCTCAATGCACTGATCGTTGACAAACTGAATATTTTTCACATTGGTTGATTTACAGTTTAAGAGACGGAAATAACGTTCTGCATCTTTTACCAACTCTACTTGTGGCATGTTGTCACGTTGACCAAATTTACCCCCTACAGTAGAAGAAAAGCAGAAATTAATGTTTAAAACCTAAAAAGAAAAATAGGGACAAAAAATGATGCAACTCTAAGACGTGTTACTTACAAAATGAATTCAGCATCAACTTGGCTAACGAATGCAACCCAGGGTTCTTCTTGAACTTTGCAGTGTCCAGTTTGATACCCTCTTTTCTTTCGTATTCTCTGATATACTGTCTCTTTGTCTCTTCCATTTGACACCAAGATGGCCATCCACTTGCTTCCTGTTTAATTTTTAGAAAGGTATTTATGTACCCTGTGAAGAGATCCGAGGACTTGCTAGGAAAATACCATACTTCAACCATCCGAATGACTCGATACCCTACGTCCAAGGCCTTCTGAATCTCAATGGAACACCAGGTTCCAGACAACACGCGTTCTTCTTCACTGTGCTCGCAAGGTGTTTCTTGTAAGTTTTCGGCGCACGTTCTGCATAAGGGAAACATCAATTTCCCTTGTGCCCTATAAGGGAGAACAGGATGGAACAGAAACGAGGGAGGTAGAACATCACACTTGATGAGACCATAGAAATCACAAGGAGAGCGATCTATTAAAGCTTCACTGGTCAGGATTTCAGGGTGAGAAATTGGATATGTGCCATACTTGTTTGTCCACGGATACAGAGAGGTAAAGTCTACATAGTGGATCTTTTCATCTTCAGCAACCTCTCGGTATAGGCAAACAGCATTGGTTCTTCCACCAAAGAAGGCATCTCGAGGTTCTAAAGGTGTGTCAAACTTCAGGTTGTCGACGAAGGATTTCATCGCTGCATTTGTTGTCAGTTCCTGTTTGAATTCACATTCCCATTTCACTTCTACATTGTATCCTAGCTTCTTGAAGCGTTCGATTTTGCGAATAGTACCTTCTAGAAGATTTTCCATGCTGGTTTCGTTAACAGGATTCAACGTGTCGGGCATATAGCACTTATCACAACCATGCCAAGTGCAACCCATAAATTCGTAAATGGTTTTCCTCTGGAGATCATAACCATCAACAAAGTTGCCATCGATTCGTTGCTCGCCTCCATTTAGGGCATGTAGAATGCGATTGCCTGTCTAATGGTAAACCCATGACAACCACTTGAGGGCCATGACAGAATATTCGAGCGGGTTGATATCCTTGAGGCGGAATGAGGCCAATAGTCTCTTCTCGTAGGAACTGTTGACGGAACACTCGGTTGCAAGCGGAAGCAATGGTTACACAGTACTTGAAAGGGTCTAGCCCGCAAGTTTTTTCCATTAATTCTTTGAACTTGAGACAACATCGTCTGAGAATGTCCACATCACTGCGACAATACTCTTCAATTTCTTTTTCAAAGTCAAACAAAAAGTCTTCATTCTTCAAATGATTATACCACATCAGAAACTCTTGCCTTTCTTTCGTACTCATGTTGTCAGGGTCATAATCTTCAACAGGAGGAAGAGGGCCAACGTAGGTTTGATTTTCTTTTCGGTTGAAGAAATGAGGGAAGTAGCCTTTCTTTAATTCAGTAAGACCAAAGGTTTTTGGTAAGGCTTTTAGTGGCATAGGTAGGAAATTCAATGAATCATGGAACTTTATTTCTGCCTCTTCCAGTTCCATGGACATTATTTTAGCACCATTGAGGACGAGTTTAGGAAGAAGGCATTCTTTGTAAAAATACTCGCACAAAAGGAACCCGTCAAAGCCACGGAGATTGTGTGCGATGACGATGGCGCCTTGATGAGTTCCATCTAACAGCCACGTTCCAAACTGCTCGACACAGTCGTCACCCTTGAACACCGTTTCAAACCCTTTCTGATCCTGCACGTTTAAGAAATTTGCGATATGCTGACCATCATCCTGACGTGTTTCTATATCAAAGAACAAATATTCCTGACCTTCTTCATCTTCATCGTCCTCCTCTACTAAATTGTCTGTCATCTCGTCTGAGAGCCGCCTGCGTTTTTGTCTTGTTTTCTGTGTTTTCTTACATTCGCCTTGCCATTCTTCGTGTTCGTTTACGATAGGTTTCATGTAACACAAGTGTGTATTAGGATCAACATACTCTTCACAGTTCCAACACATGACCTCTCCACACATGTGAGCATCGATACTTCTTTTCCTGTGAGACATTACTTTGTTGCATGTCTTACATTTATAATACTTTTGACAAACAGACTTTCCTGTTTTATCGGGTCATGTATGGTTAGATAGATAGATAGATAGATAGATAGATAGATAGATAGATAGATAGATAGATAGTTTATTCACCTTAAAAACTTACAGCCAAGAGCTGAATTGCGATAAGGTTTACAAATACAAAATTTACAACTATACTAAATTACAACTAATTATAGAGCTTTACGAATACGCGAGGGGGGGGGGGGGTTATCCAACATAATTAGCCAATTAAAATATGTTATAGAATCACCAATTCAAAAGCATGCAGCAAGTTCCTATGTAAAATAAGAAACACAATTACTTCAAGTTCTCAATTACTATAAACGTAACTCAAGGGAAAACTATTCTTGCATCTTCCAGTTTTGCACTTCGGACGGATAAATGTTCTTTGTTCTCTCAGATAGTAGCTTGGTTGGTATTTACTTGGGAGTAGTTCGTGAAGGCTGTGAGATTGATTTGCACATATTTCATCGAATAACTTTGCCGCAATTGCCTCTCTTCTATCATACAGTGTTAAAAGTCCAGCTAGTTCTAGAGCCTTAGCATACGATAGCTCGGGGTAAATAATCTTCATGGCGCGTTTTTGGAGTCTTTCTAGGTCTTCGCTTAGGTAACTTGGTAGAGCGCGGTGAAAAACTGGGCTGCCGTACTCGAGAATGGAGCGAATGCATGTAATGTAAAATAGAAGAAGCTCTCTTGTGGCAACATGCGATTTCTTAAGCTGTCTGAGAAAATATAATCTTGTTGAAACCTTTCTAACTAGTTCTGACACATGAGCATTCCACTTTAAATTACTGCTTATATTAAGTCCTAATAATTTCACACTGTTCACAGTCTCTAGAGTCTGGCGGTTAACCCAAATAGGGTCAAATTCAGGTTCGTTTTTTGCAAAGCTAATCCTAAGCTCTTTGCATTTTCTCTCGTTTAACTGGAAACCGTCAGCCCTTGCTTGTGTTGCGAGATCGTCTACCATTTGCTGAATACAGCTCTCTTGGCCTTTAGCTATCACCTCAGATATTGTAGTATCATCTACATATTTCCACATATCTGCCTCTCCTGCATTCAAATCATTAATCATTATTAAGAATAGCCACGGCCCAAGCTTTGTTCCCTGTGGAACACCGGCTGGAATGTAACGCCATTCGGAGAAGCAGTCCTGGGCCAGTTTAACTCTCTGTCTCCTGTCCGATAAAAAGTCAGTAATCCAGCATAATATGTGGTTCGGAATATCGTAATCTAAGAGTTTACGCACTAAGATATTGTGATCAATGAGATCGAACGCCTTACGGAAATCAAATAAGACCACTCTAATCACGGCTGAGTTCCCATCAGAGCAGACGTGCCAGCTATGGATCATGCTAACAAGTGCGTGCGTAGTGCATGATTTAGGTATCGTTCCATATTGCCTTTTGTTGATTTTCTTTAGCACGGCGGGTATCACAAAGTCATGAACAACATAATCTTCTGCAATCTTAGAAAGGATAGGTGTAAGAGAGATAGGGCGAAGGTGCTTGTTGATGTCTTGGATAGGTCTTTGTTTGGGGACAGGGACGATATCTGCCTCTTTCCAAGATAAGGGCAACCGGCCTTCGCGAAAGGAGGTATTTATTTAGATTGGTATAGCAATCATCACCGGCAAACATTCTCTGACAATGTCCGCACTCTCTCCATCTTGCTTTCTCAATAATTCCCAGACACCCTTCAGTGAAACAGCATTTGCATACCTTGTTACAGTGATGCCTTTCTTTCTTGTCATAGCCTCTTTTGCATTCAAGACACCAATAGTTTTTTCCCAGGAAAGAGGGGACGGATGTGATGACATCAAAATGATTATCGTGATGATACAAATAGATTTGTTTCTCTCGTCGAGGTCCTTCATACACAATGGCATTGAAGTGATCAGAGGAAAGGACTACAAGTTGGTAGTCTTCAATGACTTGCTGGAACGTGGCTACTTCGGACAACCCACAGAGACCTTCTGGAACGCCAGCCTTCAGATGCAGCTCTTTGGCCAAGGTGCTTTGCCGTTCACGTCCCTGACGAATAGAGTTCCAGTCGGGATGTTTCTCCTGGCGAGCCATGTCTGTAACCAAAGCACGGGCAAGGCATAGCAAATCCTTATTTCGAACTCGGATGACGCTTTTTTTGGTATCCAGAACCTTGGACAATTTGAATCCATAATGTTTTCTTTTACGAGAGGCGACTCCACCTTGCGGCATGCCTACGTGAACCAAATGAACCTGCATTCCATCTTGTAGGCTGACGTTTTCATTCGATTGTAACACTCGCTGCACTTCTCCAAAGATTCGTTCAGCATTTAACTCATGACGAGGCATGAATGGCAAGGAGATAGGGTAATCGAGCGATTTGCTTTGCAAAACAAAACGGACGAGGTCATTGTCTGCCATTCTGATGGTCATTTCATTAACCATAGAGTCGAAAGTCTCCCAGAGCTGATCCAAAAGGGGCACTCCATTTGACTGCAGATTCAAAGTGAGGTGATAATCGATGCCGGTGGTATTAAATTTGAGCACTTTTCGACTGGTCATTTCACGAAGAGTATAGTGTTTCTCAGCTTTCCAGACATTACCACCAGCACCAAATTGATTCAATGCCATTAAGCAGTCCTCATCTTTGAGCTATAATAATAAACAAATTACTGTAAGGGAGAGAAACAAGAAGATTACTTACAAACTTGTAAGGCAGTGACGTTAAGAAAAGTGACATAAATTCAAAATGGCGGATGACGGTTATCTAATAAATTCAACATGGAGGTTATCTAACAAATTCAAAATGGTGAATGTCTAATAAATTCAAAATGGCGGATATCTTATAAATTCAAAATGGCTGAGATCTAATAACTTCAAAATGGTGGATGCTTTCCAAATGATTGGAAAGAGCTTAGGTTTATATTAGTGGGCACTGCAAAATAACGTGATCTATTTATTAACCTCATCGTCTAAAAGGTAATCGTAGTCCCAGGTTTCTATGGCATCCTCGAGCTCCGTTTCTTCCCATTCTTCCATAGCCTGTATTAGGGTGTTGTCGTCAGTTTCAAACGTCTCAAACTCTTCGCTCAGTGACGTGTTAAGAAATGGGGTCTGTTCACCTGTGGTCGATTCTTCTACAGATTTCAGGTCTTTAAATATCTCAGGATGAAAAAAAATCGAGTTCCGTTAACGCTTCTGTGACTCTTTCAGTGTTGAATTCTGGTGTTGGTGGGGTGTCTGGGGAAACAAGCATTTCATTGACGAGCTCAGTCAGCCAGTCATTTGAAGTGTTCGCTTTCGTATGCAATCTTCTTTGCATTTCTTCGACGTTTTCTTGATCTTTAAATTGGTTTTGAATCCAACGATCGTGAAACAGAACCATTTCATGTTGTTCCACTATCGGAGACATCAGCATTAATTTTTCACGCCATAACTTCACAATTTCATTTTTATTGCTGCGGAGCGAGCGAGCAGCAACATAAACAGGATTTAAGAAGAATCTATAAAAGGGAGTACGATTCTCGATTTCATCACTTTTTACCAGAATGCATTGTGCCTTTTTACCAGAATGCATTGCGCCTTTTTACCAGAATGCATTGCGCCTTTTTGCCAGAATGCATTGCGTCTCATACCAAAATGTATTGCGCCACAAACAACACGCGAGGTTGTGACACCGTTGTGCTTTCGTCCTTTTTCGCGTGGATTGCAATTGATTAAAGTTCGTTATGGTTTGCTTTGATTTACCTGCTGTAAAGCGATGTGAGCGAGATCGTGCTTGGCTTTCACAACCCTTGCTGTTGTCGTTAATGCAGAATTATCTGGACGATTAATTGTCGCTTCTTAATTTAAAACCTAGTGCGTCAATTTTGTAGCCGTCTCGGCCCCTTCGTCGAATTCTTAATGAAGAGAAATCGCCGAAACTTAGGCTTGTAGAATAATTAAAACAAACAAGACCTGTAGCTTAACACGCTAATTTATATCTGCTGCGATTGATTTGTTTCTATCCAAACATGAATTTAATCTAAAACTTCAGCTTTTTCACACATCGCAACGGACGCGTCCCCATCCGGAGTCTGTCACATTCCATTCTTGAGACATGTGAGTACCACAATGCAGTTCAGAATTTATAAGTCAGCTTTCTACTCTTACAATTTCCACATCTTTCGTTTATTTGGATTTGGTAAAGAGGAGGTTGATGTGTATCAATTCATGTCCAGACAGTTAAGATCTCCCTGTGCTTTTGTCACGATCCCGTCACGATGACCAGCTATGCGTCATATGTAATAATGTGTCCTTGTTGTTTTCTGCAGACAAATTGGAAATCTGCGCCACTAACAACACGAGGATGTCATAACAGTCTTTTCGCGTGGATTCCAATGAAATTTTGCTCTGATTTACCTGTAAAACGATGTACAGGAGATCATGATTGACTTTCACAAATCTTGCTGTTGCTTTTAATGCAGTACGAGAAAGTTTGTACAAATCTGGACGCCCGGGTTAATTTGGACGATTAAGAGCATGTCCACCAGAGGCCCAGGCAGAGGTGATACATGCCATCTCACCGATTTCAGTGAAACTTGGCCAGACTGAAGGCCATATCCAATAACTCAAAGAGCCAAAACGGTTTCACAATTGCAATTTTCCGGGGGGAGTTACACCACCCTTAGGTTTTTTCGCATAAATTTGTTTAAATACTACCTTAAATAAGGGTAAAAGTAAGAGGCTCTTAAACCTAAACAATTCATCCATTTCCCGTGTGGCTGCACATGAGTGTATATACATCCTTCGTAAGCTATTTACGGGAGTTTCATGTAATTTGATTGATTGCCTGTCAGTCAATGTAAGTTGATAACTACCCCTCTAAAATGGAAGAGCAAAGTAAGGTGGTTTTGAGGTCAAATATCTCCAGTGGCCAAGTCCCTCCCAAAGAGATAGCTATATCACGGTTCAGTTCCACCTTTGGCCTATACAAATCATTAAAAAAAACATTGGGATCTGCTAATTTTTGTTCGCAGGTCGAGCTCAAACCCTGCACATCTTGCAAAAGATTTTAGTTTAATGACTAACATCGTAAACGTTCCTTCATACACCGCACCCACAGATAAGCCATAACCTCAAGATGGAATCTTAAATATTGAAAAGTAACAAAAAAGACAATAAATTTTTAAGTTCAAGTGAAGTTTAATTGGTATAAAAATAAAGACAAACAAACGCAGTTTCAGAACAGTGATACAGCCGTTGTTGCGAATCTTCATATGCATTTAAAAGTTTTTAGATAAACAAACTTCCACTTATTGTCAGCGTATGAGCCGAGCAATAAATTTTCAGATGATTTATATCGTTAAACACGTTCACTGGGCGACTTCACTTGAGAACATCACAGCATAAAACAAAATAAAATGCTAGCATTTTCCAAAAAATCCACTAATTCATGTTCTGGTGGGCAAAAAAAAAAGTGATTGAAAGGGGAAAATAGTTTACCATTCCTACTGCAAACACTGATGCGCCAACCGGTTTGTTGCTTTGTACACTTTTTGGAGCAAATATAATTATTTAGCGTCACGAGATCTCACAGTTCATGTTTCACCGATGTTTGTCAACTTGAACAATTTCATGATCCTGGCCTTGGAACAAAACAATTAACCTGACATTCCCTGAAAGAATTCAGAAACTATTACTGCAATAAACCGAGAAAGGAAATTACAAACTGAATCTAGTATTTGTAGTTACAGTCCATTTTCAGCTTTAATAAAACACTTTCTCGCCTTACTTATTTCAAAGTACATTATCTTTCTTTAATTTAACAGCATTTTTAACCACTATTATTACATGTAGATATATTTTCGAGAAATTGTCCTTGAAATTAGTATCTAAAAACCTCGGCGAGTCAAAGTGTGATGTTTCGTGCGCCAAATAATAATGTTTACCGCTAAAAAAGTAATCAAATTTGTCGGGGTCTGTAAAACCTCGGCACAACAAACTCGTTTTCTTCGTGACGTTTTCGTTGAGAAAACAATGGCTAATCTTTCCTGTTCGTTGGCCTCGCACTGTGACACTCACTGCGATATTTCATCCCGAGGAAACGAGCTTCTTCCCCTGAGCTCTTGTTCTAGAGATATAAGTGCTCATCTTCGACAAATCTCTGTATCCCAAACAAGTGTCTCTTCTGAGAAAGAACTAATTCTTGCACACGTGGGGTTGTTTGATGAAAGCAGCCGTGACTTCACAATTTGTCCAAAACACCGGGATAAGTTAGGCGTCAAGTTCAACGCCTCGATAAAATGTCAGCATCCACTCCATGGAAATCGAAAGGGCAAGAGAGAGAGGGGTGTCAACCTGCGAATGTCAATTATAGACTCCTTTACCAGTCGGTATTCGAGAAAGCGGAGAGAATTTGGCGTAAGAAAGAATTGATGGCATATTCTATGAACACAGGTATTTGCAGAATTTGTCGTGGGAAACATCAAGCTGCCATGAAATTCGTAGCAAATGTTTCACCGCGCTCGGAGCAGAGAGAGGAACAAGCTTCAGCAGACCTACCCATGGAGCAGGCTGACAGCACCATTGCTGACAAACAAACGCACGTGCGATTCTTGTTACCACCAGAAGAACCATCAAGTGAGGTATATTGCACTCATTTATCTATTACATGCGTAGTTCGTTTTGGTAACACAAGAGTATTTTATACGTAGAGACGCGGTTTCGAGAGATTTTTGATGCGAT
>OZ026599.1:35082196-35089482 GCA_964020085.1 Micromussa lordhowensis | reverse complement strand
TACTTTCAGTACAACGGCAAACACTACAAGCAGTTGCATGGAACAGCCATGGGGTCGCCTGTTTCTGTTGTTGTCGCCGAAATTGTGATGCAACACGTAGAGGAACGCGCCCTTGCAACTTGCCGTCAAACGATACCGCTTTGGTTACGATACGTTGACGACACTTTTACCGCCGTTCACAAAGACGAAATTGACGCTTTTCACGACCACCTTAACGAACAGAACGCCGACATCCAGTTTACCAAAGAAATCGAGGAAAATGGAAAACTTCCTTTTCTAGACTGTTTGGTAAGCCGCGACAATAACGAACTGCGAACGACAGTGTACAGAAAACCGACGCATACCGACAGATTACTTGACGAATCATCCTACAACCCGACTTCACACAAAGCCACGACTATAAAGACTTTGACGAGACGAGCGCAACTAGTTTGTGACACACCGGACAGTTTACGTGACGAAAACAAATACCTTGAGCGTGTTTTTCACAAGAACAACTACAACGCTGACTTTATTAGACGAAACATTTACCGACCTACCGAAGCTGACGCAACGAACAGGAACCCGACACCTGTTACTACAGTGACTATACCTTATATTAAGGGCACTTCTGAGACTATCTCACGGATCCTACAGCCCTACAACATCCGCGTTGCCCACAAACCTACAACTACGTTACGACACTTACTGACCAACGTTAAAGACAGGGACGAACCCAACAACAGACAGGGAGCAGTTTACAAGATCAAATGCTCCGACTGTCAGGCTTCCTATATTGGTGAGACTGGCAGAAACCTGAACACGAGACTGACTGAACACAAACGAGCCACGAGAAATGGTGATGTCAACAATCACATTGCTGTACATCATCAACTGACAAACCACAACATTGACTGGGACACTGCTCAATGCTTAACCTACAGTACGAACTATTTTCAGCGACTGACTCTTGAAAGCTGGTACACTAACTTAGAACAAACGCCTCTTAACAGATGTCAACAGCTACCGGCGCCTTACAAACGACTTATTCACGACGCAAACGAAACCGACAAACGGACTTCTAACAGACCGTCTTAATTTGACTGACTTTTCACGGACCTCAACGCTAGGAATTTGACTAACAAAAGACGGATCAAAACTGACCAATGACTGATGACAAACTTTACACGAGTCTTTCAGCCAATACCATCATGGCTAAAGTGACCAATCACTTTCAACGAACCAAACTTATAACATCATCGACTGACAAACACTATTCACTTGACTCTGAAGATGACTTCCGCTCAGGTTGTCGAAACGTCAGTCACCAACAACAGTTCTTCTCAGAACTACACTCACCCGGACGATCATACTATACGAAATTGTTCACAGTTGGATAAACACAACAGCAAAGAAAACAATGATATTCCACGAGACAAGTCTAGATGTAACGCGCCTCCTGATTGGCTAAAAACTACAATAGCTCGAATAGTTCCGTCCTTGCAATTGGCTCAAACTGAGCCATTGTTACATCTTACACCTTACAGTTACACTTTTCAGAGCTCGATCGAGAATTTGTTCGCATACGCCATTCTTCGCGCGGCACTATTCTCTGCCGCCTCGCCAGCCGAGCGTCTTCGCTCGGCTGGCTCGTTGGCAATTATTATCATAATTATTTTATTTTTTTATTATATACCTCTACCCGCTAAAACGAGATGCGGTGACAGCATTGCGTGACGAGCAAATGACGAACGCGGTAAGATTGTACTGTAAGGGCCGACACGCTTGGGAGCAATGGCCAGCAATCAAATGTAATATTTTGGTGTAGTACGTACAAAGCCAGCAACTATCCACGAATGACTTAGCCGTTGTTGACTTAGGTAGATGCAGTGGTGATCATATGCGCCGAAAGATGATCACAGATTCCTGGTATTCGACCATTGACAGTTGGCAATGTACATCGGACGTTGTGTAAACAGAAGGAAACTAACCGCTTAAATGCGACGAATGGTGAGAGAAACACGTCAAATCCACTTTTGAAACTGCCTTTTACAGCAAATAAGGTAAGAATATGTCGAAATTCTCAGCTCCATGTCTATTTATAGGTCAAGACATGTGGCGCATGCTAAACCCGTAAATTGAAATTCGAAAACGCATGGCAGATATTTGCATTTTTAACGTACTTTGAAAAGCTCTCGCGTCGCTCACAATCATTTGCCCAAATAAATTTTTACAGGAATCTCAGGGAGTTTAGGCTCATTTTTCCCTATTTTTTATCACCCTTAAAAACACTG
Organism: Micromussa lordhowensis; assembly: GCA_964020085.1. NCBI lineage: Eukaryota > Metazoa > Cnidaria > Anthozoa > Scleractinia > Lobophylliidae > Micromussa > Micromussa lordhowensis. Next base: position 35,087,209 of record OZ026599.1, on the reverse strand, counting down.
CCAAAAAATTCTCCCAATTTTTCTGAACATTTTGCTTTTTGAATGATGGAAATCGGACTCTTAGAAGCAGAGATATGAATTTTTGAATATTATTTTTATTAGCAATTTTATGGAAATTACAATATAAAAGAAACTATGTATCTTATGAATATTTAGTGGCACCAGAATTAACAATATGAATTACATTTTCAGCCATAACTTTGGATTGAAGCAAGCTATGGCCATGAAACTTGGCCATCATGTAGAACTTTGACAGGGCTATCATCCTATGTGTCAATCAAGTTGCCATGACAACCCTGGTGACGTCATATAATAAATTAATACTAAAAATACCAATAAAAAGGGCAAATTTTGATCAAAAGACAACAAGTATTCAGTAAAAGCAAGTAAACTGACATGTTCTAGCCCTTCCGACATCAACAAAAGAATGCCTAAGGCTAAGGGTGCTGTTTCCATGGCAACCACATTATTTGTTATATTTACAGGCAATGACCGTTTGTCAAGTAAATGGAATCTTAAAGTATTCAGCCTAACACACACCAGAAACAATGAAACAATAAAATTAAAGGTGCTTGTTTCCATGGCAACAAGTTAACTGCTTTAACAAAATGCCACTGAAATGGGTCTTAGGTCTACCTGTATGTGCCATAGGCTCAAACACAGATTTAAGCATTCTAAAGGCTTTAAAGCATGTTGAAATGTTATGTTCCAGAAAATATCCATACTCTCCAAAGAAAAGGACTGTAAACCTCTTTCTTTTTATTTTTACCAAGCTTTTGGGCTTTCTTCATTAAATCATTGCACGATTTGTTTAGATTTTGCGTAGTCATACCACTCAGATACTGCTGCAGTTCCAGCGGAGTCAAAGCAGTGACCCACTGAAGCATTTCTTTGACCGAACGCTTCTTTTTCCAAAGCTCGAGGATAAGTCCCACAGTAAACGAGTCCCTCTCCACAGGTTTGATATTACCACTCTTAAAGGTTTCCTCGTCTAAGCCATTTCTTTCACAGTACAGTCCCCAAAAGATGTTAGTTTTATCTGTCCATGAAATTAAAAACACTCTTAGATCTCTGTACTTATAAGTTATATCATTTTAATTTGAGCACAGAAAAGTAAAGCTCAGTCCAAAACAACACCCCTAATAATAATATAAATTCCACAGACAGATACTGAGATAGTAAAAAATAATAATCAAGCAAAACAACACTAATATTTTGTAATAAGTTATATCACAATATTAAGCAAAAGGAAACCTTTATATCAAAATTAAATATCAGCGAATTCAAGCTGAATACAACACATGACAAATCTCTGAACGTGGATTTCTCAGGATTCAGCATGAACAATTAGCCATTGATAGCTAGCACATTTCATTTTCATTGAAAGATCTTTATGTTTGAGTAAAACAATTCTCTAAAACGGTTAAATAAAGCAAAGAAATATCTGCTTACCTTCCGTTTTATTCGAATCCGAAAGCCTTGTTGAAGTTGATGGCTCCTGGCAAACTTGATCCATGCTGTGCGCCATGATTTCTCGATGAGCGTTGGAACTCACATGTTTTAACTCGCTCTCCGGCGCATGAAAAGATGTCCAATTTAACTTGTTTTTCGCTAAACAAAACGTTTAAAGCCTATAGAATACTCGAGGTGTAGTTTAAATCGAACAATTATAATAAATCTCCTTGAAAACAGCTTATAATTTAAATAAACCACTATATTTCGCAAACTACGGACGTTCGACTAAAGAAACTACTGCCTAGGAGTCCCCTGACCCTTTAGCTCTATTGTTTCATACATAAGCCATTGTTTTTCAACCAATGAACGCTGCGAAATCGAATTTTACGGGGCCCGGGTTAGGTCAAGTTTTGTCAACAATGGCGGCCACGCTTCAGCTGCGATCCCAAAGGCCGTGTGAAGTTTTCGTTGGATTATTTACAATGGAAATACGCTACCAATGACGGTGAAATTTATAAGTTTTATTCTTTAAGGTATCTTCTAAAGGTATGTGAATTTTAATTGCAGAAGAAAGCAATATATTAGCGAGAATAAACGAAAAGTTTCGAGCTAGTTATGTTTTGGCTCGGATTCGCGTGGTTCAACTCAATCTGTAGACCATCCTTCTGCGATTCAACCACCAGAAGCTTAATCCAGTTGAAGGTTTCGCACATGGTGAAAATCAATTATTTTTACGAAGTACTTTTAAGTGAATGAAATACATGTCTGCGAAATTTAATTATTTTGCAACCAAAAAATAACGCAGCATTTCCCCAAATCAACCCAGTACATATTTAAACATTGCACAAAAATATTTGAGTGTTTTAAAGACGGAAGAATGATGTGGTTTTGCATGCTAGGCTCTCAAAGTTGTTCAATAAAATGGCCCGTCAAATGACGATTTTAACAGGATTTGGTAATTTGCATATTTCTTTGAAATAAAAGAATATTTTGCCAAAAAAACTATCCAGTATTTTTTGTCATGCCCTAGCCTATCTACCATAAGAATATGAGCGAAATCGAATTTTCGACCCTTGCCGAGTTATGTTCCATATTTATGGACAGGGACTCTTACGGCCCCTATTGATGTGGACGACAACTCAGTACCGGGATTGGGATGCATATCTAATGATCTGAAGTAAAGTGTAGCGTCGGTAATTGGGACTAGGATTATAGCTTACAATTATGTAGAGGTTTTCACCAAGTCATTTTTGTCAATTTCATAGTAGCGTTACTTGCAAATAGACCTGATTGTCTACGCCTAAAATCGAGGGGTGTGGACAAAACCTGGGCCCGGGCCCATGGGCTAGCCCATGGGCTACCCTATGGGCTACCCTATGGGCTACCTTATTTTGATGATTCATCAATCTCACAATAATTTTTGGAGGGATTTTTAGGGAAAAATTGAGAATTTCCGGATAGTTTTTTAGAGCATTTTTCGGGATATTTGTGTCTAGGCCTAGAACAAAACAGTTTTGACACCACGTTATTCCTATGGCTTGAATTGACGAGACAAGCAACGCTGTGCAGTTAAAATGGCTTTTTTGGGAAAAGTTTTTTTTTTTAAATTTGTTTTCTCAAAGTGCAACTTTACCTGTGTATTTATTTGTTTCTTTATTTGTCATTCTACATTTTTTATCTTACTATTTTTCAGCGCTGAATATTTTTCAAGGTGTTTGTTTGAACTTTGCAAGAACTTTAGGACGCGCTGTTGTTGTTGAATGGTTCAAGGGTAATTCCGACGTCACACGAGCAGTTTATTTTTGGAAAGCAAAGCTTGAGTCAGTTGTGTTTCGAGGCAGCAAGTCTTTCCAACAAAATCAAAGGCGTAATTTCTCACGGTCAAAACTGGACTTGAGGAATAAAGCACTAAAAGTAAAGAACTTGAAGAAACCTCTGCCAAGATAAGAAACGCAGCTTACGCGCTTGGAAATCAGTACCGGTCAATGCTGTAGTAACTGCCATGAAAGAAATCACACAGTTCGATCGCACTTGCCGAACTGGCAAAAATGTGAGTCAGTGTTTTTCTGTGGTGAGTTGAGTAGACAACCACATGAAAAAACAGAACTTTCAGGAGTATAAAAGGGAAATAGCAGCATTGAAAACGGTCGAACGTTTTGCCGCCACTCTACAAAAACTTGAAGGGAAGTTCTAGCAAAGTTCAAACAAACACCTTGAAAAATATTCAGCGCTGAAAAATAGTAAGATAAAAAATGTAGAATGACAAATAAAGAAACAAATAAATACACAGGTAAAGTTGCACTTTGAGAAAACAAATTAAAAAAAAAAAACTTTTCCCAAAAAAGCCATTTTAACTGCACAGCGTTGCTTGTCTCGTCAATTCAAGCCATAGGAATAACGTGGTGTCAAAACTGTTTTGTTCTAGGCCTAGACACAAATATCCCGAAAAATGCTCTAAAAAACTATCCGGAAATTCTCAATTTTTCCCTAAAAATCCCTCCAAAAATTATTGTGAGATTGTAAAATCATCAAAATAAGGTAGCCCATAGGGTAGCCCATGGGCCCGGGCCCAGGTTTTGTCCACACCCAAAATCGAGTATAGTTTTTAAATCAGCGAGCAAATTTCAATAACCCGCTTCACTTCACTTCACTGCACATGCATTCAATTAAATTAGTGGAAAACTACTCTTTGCTTTTGGTGAACAACTTCAGTCTAAAATCGGTTTCATTGTTCAGGTGGTTTTCGGCACAAACTGGTATTTCGTTAACAACGCATTTTATGCACTACATGTAAGCAGTATGGAGAAAACACATGTCAGCCTCTAGAACCTAATTTCTCGACGCATGACTAAATCCACTTGCCGAATTAGCAGACAACAACGTCTAAGGACAAATGGAATACCCTAAAATAAACTCTTGTACTTAAACGATTCCCGATTTGAATGGTATTCGTCACTTTCCGGTAGTTCATTGAGGTGGTCAGTGTTTTTAACGCCAATTATTTCACTGTAACAAAGGTGCTGTTGACATCAATGCGAAACACAGTTTCCATCACTTCCTGTGTTGTTTTATATCATAACATATTTGAGCTGGAGAATTCTTACCTGTCCTGCTGTCCAGCTTGGCTCTCCTACCGACGCATTTAGTTTTTCTTTCACTTTAGCTTTCATCTGATCCAATGTTTTTAGTCCTTTACAAGAAATACCAAGCGCCGTCATCGTCTGAAACATTTCCGATAGATCGTCGATTTCTTCGATGGTTTTCGCTCTGCAAGAAGCCATTTTAGTAATTCAAGCGAATTAAAGCGAAAAACATAGCATTACGAGAGGGAAAAAGGTAAATGGCTACATTGCAACGCAGAGAAATGCATAGATTTCAAGGAACGCAAACCATTCTTTGTCTGTGATGCAGAGGGCATGACTAAGTGATTCTAAGAAAACTGATACGGGGGGGTTAGTCATTTTTATTTGTTGCTCGGGGGTCACAATGCATGGCTATATATAATCATTAATTCGACGGACTTTGTGCCGAAAAAAATCTATGATCTCGACACTTTAA
>OZ026599.1:35057196-35062196 GCA_964020085.1 Micromussa lordhowensis | reverse complement strand
CTTTGAACCAAGTTTAATTACGGCGGAATCGATTTCGCAGTGACAAAGTATAGCAAAACGCGTACGGATAGTGTTATTAAAATTGAACAACCAAAGGTATCTGTTGTTTTGTTTAGTGATGATCAAGATAGACAGCTATATTGTTTGTGTTCCCTCATAGAAAAAATGAAGGGCTTCAAGGGGGAAGCTGAAAGATTTTGTTAGTACTTCTGGCTTTCTGTGGGGAGGGCTCTGCCCCAAGGTCTTTTGTATACTTTTTTACATACAAATGTTAATTAATGACAGACTTCCCTACCCTGTCATAAGCCTCAGCTTATGAAATCCTTACCCTTTTATGTACCTGAAGCCTGAAAACGTACCCTTTTCAAGCGGAGCCTTTCTGTATAGGGAATGATAGGGAGTGCCTCAGGGGGTGCGGGGGTTCAATTTAAGCTACAACCAGTTGCATTGCATTTAGACAACCATTTTCTAATTGGAGTGTAAGTTAAGTGTAGCTCCAGCTAATCAGATCTCCCTGCATAAATATTTAATATAAGTTAAGAAAGAAATTGAATCAGTGAGGAAAATGAAAAAGTTGCATGACAAAAGCTATCACATGAAAATATGAGCATGTGCAACCTTAAGTGTGACCCTTATATTTAACTTCAATGTGCAGTTCCAAAACATATCCATGCTCCCTCCACAGAAGGGATTGGAATTTCTTGGAGGGTGGGGTCTCCCTTAGACCAAAACATTAAAGAAATGTATCAGGCTAATTTGGAATTTCCAGAAGGGTAGGGGGTCTTGGAAAAAATCCCTTCTGTTGGGGAGGTGTGGACATTTTCTAGAAATACATATTGTAGATAAAAATTACAACCCATTGAGAGGGAAGAAGCATCCACATGGCACACCCCTCCAAAATGGGCGAAACATGATAAAGGTGTGTCATGGATTAGGCCACTTTGTTTTATGCTAGACTTCATTGCTGCAGTATAGTGAGTTGGCATAGTGTATCGGGTGTTACTAAACAGAGTAACGAAGTAACGAGTAACGAAGTAACGAGAAACCGAGTAACGGAAAAAAAATCAAAGGGTAAAAAAAATAATAAAATGCAGAAAATTAAACGTAAATCGAATTTACAGATTCTTTTCATGTAGAACACGGCAGAAATAGAATTGTGACAGGAAAGCATTTCGTAATACGTGTCAGGTGACCAAAACACGCGGGAGCAAATATTTTTCACATTGTTTTGAACGCCAAGACAGAGAAGTCTGTTCTCACGGGTTATGGAAGTACTATTCCGTCCATTTTCTGGCCTTGTGCGACTTCTGTTAAACGACTTCCATGTTACTCGATCATCGCCTGCCGCAAACAGATCACTGGTAAAGCTTGGAGGAAGGTAAATCTCTCAGCTAACCTATTGACGTTGCAAATATTACACATTGTGATTTGAAGAGTATTTGTCGTGGAACGATAACTTAAAGCAGTTCGCTTTCCAGCACATCGATATTCTAAAAACTATTCAGACGTTCTTAGAAAATGCAACGTGATTTAATTCTCTAGTTGCAACGCACGTTTATCGAGATACATGTAAATGTTTATTCAGTCGGCGGTAACTGTGAACAACAAATTAGTTTATTTTCCCCTTTCTACTGTCGACATACAGAAACTCAAAGTGATTTTGTTCTTAACATCCGTAACTGAAGTAAATCTATACAAATGCCATGAGTCTGTCCAGTAGCGAGCAAAAGCCAAACTTATTAAGCAATATGAAGGCTTTACCAACAGATAGCTTCAGAAATATAAACACAACATTTACTGTGCAAATCCAAAAAGCGAGAACACTTTACGCTGTCACGAATAGATCGAATTACGGTAATAATAACCTTTCGAGTTTGATGTTTATATCTCGAGACAACTACATGTAATTTTAGCGTTAACGCTAGTCTGATTTGCATTAGTGTACGTTAGCCTACAAAATAACTCAAATTCTGGGTAGAGAAAAATATCTGGACAACTTGAATGTGGCATAAGTATTTTTAGTTATCGCCGCGTTCCTTAACTACGGTAAATAACGTTAATTTCATTCCTAATTTAAAAGCAAAACTTATGGGAAAAGACTAAAGTGAAGTGCGATATTTTGCTAATCAAGAGTTTATATGGCGTCTGTAATTTAAGATTACCGAATGCCAATGTCATTTTTCTTGCACAGTTTCATGGGGAGTCATTCTGGGTTCACCAATTAAGCATTATTTGATACATGCACAGGGTATTGAGAGAATTTGAAAATTCTAATGTATTAAATTCTAATGTAATCCAGGGTCAGTTAAATTGATTTTGCTCGCACTTTTCCGTCAGTTTCTTTTCCCATCCTCATACTTTCTCTACCACCCACTTGAAATAAATAACCAAATGTATACAACACAACTTTCGAAACATAGACCCAAATGAAAGCCTTCTAGGAACTATTTTATCAAAGCAACATCTCGAGACGAGCTCAAAAGGCGGATCCTTGGAGGAAAGGGAGGGGGCTGCCTTTGGGTATCTGGAGCTTCCACTGTTAGATCTGAGGGATTATGAAATTAATCTATGCCGGCATCTCTACAGATTTCATCACCATGAACATGTGAAACCACTAAGAGAGGTACAGTTAAGATGAGCTTTAAACAGTTAAACCAGACTGTTTAATGGACGCAAGTTAGACCCCTCCCATTTCCAAAATTCCTAGATCCGCCCCTGAAGCTGCACTCTCTCTACACTCTAAATAAAGAACAATTTCAAAACAACATATAAGAAACTGACATGTCTGCCTCGTAGAAATTGTTTATGGAAACAAAGGTTTACTGTGGGATTTTGTAACTCGGAAAAAACGGCTACCAAGGTCAATTGCTATGCGAAATGTGGTGTGAAAGTCGATTATATTTATACACTCGAAACTTCCCATACAAAATCTAACTGGGAATATGCGCGTACGAGAGCTCAAATACTTCGTAAATCCTACTGTTTTCACACTACTTACAGAATTATTGATATAGCCAGCCCATCTCGAGTCAACACAGTCGTTTGAAACATCATTTTGGTAGTGTTTGAAAACGTTTTTCGAAAAATAGGTTCATGCGCTCTTACAGTTGTCACGACCATCAAGTCAACTGTGAGGTTGGCACTAGACATTTGACAATCATTCATTTTTTATATGTATCAGATATACGGTTCATTATTTATTGCCAACCTCACATAGGGAGTTCCCGTGCAAAGAGCATTCTAAAGTTCGGTATTTTCCATGAGGGAAAAAATTAATAAAACATAATATAATAAAAAGAAACAAACCAAAAAACTGCAATGCAAGTGCTCTGGATCTAATACTAGAATACTAAACTAATTGTATCACTTGCATATATAGCAATACCAGAGTAACTGTCACGTTTCTTCATGTTCTTAGACTGCGGGACTCACTTCGATGCTCAGCTGTTGATGCAAGTGACTTGCTTGGAAGTCATCAATTACAACTTCTGGATGAAGTTGTAACATACTTGATCTAAAATCCTGATGTCGTGCCATTAAGCAAGCTTTTTCGGGATGGTAATAACGAGCCTGTTCATTCCCAATACGGCGGAAGCCATTCTTGTCATTGTAATAATCCCGCTCGCTGTGTCGCACCACAAGTCCGACAAACACTGGTCCAAAAGGGTCAGAAAACTCTCTACGGCAGCCGGCGCACTTCTTGATTCTTCCGTTGATATTCATGATGACAAATGGGTTGTCATTGTGCCATGGAACGTACCTGTTAAGACTTTGAAAGAACACACTAGGTTGATGTGATTGCATCGTTGGGTATGTTGGCAAATACATGCTGTGGCAAGTGGACGGTACAACGGCATTTTGACTTGGTAAGAGTGTCGGTATCGGTTGCACCATTGCCTGAGCAAGACCAGTTGGGTGCCAACCATCCAAAGCAGCATATTCTTGTTGTTCCTCATTGCTTACCGTGACAGATAAGTTGGCGGTGGAAAGGTATTGACTTCTCATTGTGGCAGATGTAGCTCTCTGTTCCATTGCTTGACCCAGACCCAGACCTATGGAAGCAGCTTCTGGTTCTACTGTCAACATTGGATTGGAAGAGGTTCGAGTTTGGCTGGACAATGGAATTGGCGCTGATGGTCGCGTAACCTGTGGCAGAGTCTGGGTAGTTCCCTCTGGGCCTCTGGGTAGTACCCAACTACCCAGAGGCGCAAATGCTAGTTGCTCTTTATTGGTTATCGTGTAAGCAGGAGTTGCCTTCTTTTGGGTTTTTCTTGTGCGTCGTTCTTTACCGCCTTTCTGACCTGAAGCCCTGACGTTAATGTTCTTTGTGGCCAAATTGTAAAGATTGCAGTCACTCTCAGAGTTTCGCACCCAGTCAAGAGTAATCGCCAAAACATCTTCTCTTTCGGCAACAACCACGGAATGGGAACATACGTTTCTGCTTTATTTAAACATTGGACATTGCCTGATTTCAAACCGTGAGAGATTGGCGCTAATTTATTTCTATCCGGACGGAAGTAGATGTTTCTCGTCATTTCAGTGTGACCTTTCAGGAACCTTTCAGGACCTTTTGGCGATGAATTCGACAACAGAAAGTAAAAAGACCGCGAAAAAGAAAAGCCAGTCCTCGATATCCCTCGATGAAATTAAACCGAGAGTTATGTCCGAGGATCCATCAAAATGGAGCACAGAATGTATTCAACAGTGCCTAATGAAACTTGGGCAAAGTGCATCAGGGACGAAGGAACTCCTCGTCAAAAGAATCGTTAATCTGAAAAACAACCCTCCGATTCTAGATAAAATAGTCCAGAAAAGAAAAAAGTCCTTGCAATTCAAGTCACGGCTACTAGTACGGGAAATTCCACCACCAGAAGCAGCATGGATCGCAGATTCAAGTCAGTACCCAAAGGTAAGCAAGACATTTTGTTGTTGTAATATTAGGAGCAGAGATTTCTCGTCTCAAAGAAATTACTTTTGTTTTTCGCCAATAATTTGCAAAC
>OZ026599.1:34954696-35052196 GCA_964020085.1 Micromussa lordhowensis | reverse complement strand
GCAATGTCATGAAACTGGTACTGAAATCCGAGAATGCACATAGGTTCAGGCCAGGATGCGATACTGTGTACGAATGGCTCTTCTCCCTCTTCTTCTTCAGCGGCTGCCTGAAGCATGACAGCATAGATTTCATCTTTTTTCCCTTGCTGGTTGGTGGCCTTCAGACGCTCGCTGCGTTTAAAGTTGTATACCTGCTTCCTGTCCCGTGGGGTCTCGGCCGAACTATTTGCGCTAAGAAGATCTTTGCTCTTCATTAACTTCAAAATTGCCTTTTTGGGTTTGGACTTACTGGCTGTTTCCCTTATTTCTTCCTTTGTTGTCTTGTTTGTGGGAAGAAATGGTCCTGATGAAGACTTCCTGTTCCCGTGCGGCTTAGCTTCAAAAAAATGTTCTTTGCCTTTGAAATTGTATTGCAATAACGCAGTATTGTTAACGATATTTCCGTTGGCGTCTTCCAGGTACGAAACAACTTGGCGAAAATCACTGCTAGCTTTATTAGTTCGATAGTTCCTCCGCAGATAGACGTATTGTGTGCTACGCTCTTCAGGTTCCTCTCGTTTCCGGCTTTGAAATACCACATCGTTTGGATCGGTTCCGACAACTTTGTAAGTCCAAGTGTGTGAGCCACTTCCAACATAACTGCCATTATCGTCAAAGGGAAGGTCTTGTACCTTCACTCTAGAAGTGTCAATTAAGAAAGACATATCCCTTCGGCAACGCATTGGCTGCTTGGCACACAAAGTTTCCTGAGGGTGGTCTGCAAGAATTATTTTCAGCACATCTTCAAACGAATACTTCTCTGTCTTTCCTCTAAAGTACACTGGACAACCACCAAACATTCCAGCAGCATCAGCCGATGGCAGCGATTTTCTTTAAGGGAGGAGAAAAGAGAAGACATGTCAGATATAATTATTGTAGATAGGTAGTAATGAAAAAATTGAAAGTCAAAAATACGTGGTATATCAGATACCTAATTTATTCAACCCATTTAAGAAAACTTGTAATGTTCCCTCACAAAATGTTTGTTCAACAATTTTAAATAGTGACAATTAAACAACTAGCAATGAATAAATGAGTAAACAAATAGATATGGCGTTAAGAAACATACCTCCCAATATCCGGGTCTTCATCACTGCTACTGCTTTAAGAAAAGAAAGATGTGGTTTTTAGTGTCATTATTTATTGTAGCAATGAAGGCTTGTTCAGCAAAAATCAATAACCAATCCGGGCCACATGACAAGCACAACACAACTTACTTGCTCATGCATAGTCAGAGGACACTGGAACTATGAAGTAAATAAATGACAATTTTATAGACAATGAACCAACCTTATGTCCTTATATTTCTCTTCGACCACTTCAACGCAACTGAAAAAACAAGAAATAAATGGACAATGATAAAAACGTAACCAACACTGATTCATTAGTTTAATTTCTTCTTTCTATGAATTATATTTCTCTGGGCGGATCTAGGGGGTTCAGGGGGGGGGGACCGCCTAAATAAAAAAGGAGACATTAAAACGTGTTGACTTGACCTCAGAATGCTTGAAGCCTATTTCCTAGAGAAAACCTTTCAGATGGGGATGTCCCCACATCCCCCCTACGGGGGAACGCCTTTGGCACTCCTATAACCGCCTCAGTTTCTCGCAAGTTGTATTTTATCAATAATAACATTTAAGGTGCTCAAAACAGTTACAGCAGTTTCGAAGAGGTCTATCTTGATGGATCATTTTAAGCACTTTTTATCGGTTGAACCCACAATCATTGTATAAAAACACTGCCCATTCATTGCTGAACAAAGTTGATGTCAATTTTGTGGCACAATAGGTAACCATAGCAATAGTATGTCTTGCTAAAAACACCCTTAATTTTAGGTATAAGTGCTTAAAACAACAAGCTTGGTGACCCATTTTTATTAGAAAATTGTGGTAAGCATGATAAGATGCAAATTTTAATTAACTTTAAAAAATTATGTTGAGAGAACTCAGAGCCACCTTAACTTTTCGAAATTTTTTTACAGCTTGTATTGTTGCTATGGTAGCCTGTTATATAAAAAGGATGACTACGACTTGTTTACCAAAGATTGGGCATTTGTATGATACAGATATAGTAGCAAGACCTAATAAACAGTGGTAGTATTCATCCATCGAAGTGCAAGAAGCTCTATGAGAGCACTTCTTAATTGAAATAATTTTCTTTACTTACTGCGAGAACCTGGACTTCTTTTTTGTTGGACTCTTGAGTAAGCTTAATTCCTCCGCCAATGTGTCAACCTTAACGTATAGACAAAGGGTATATTATCATTATCATTATCAATATCAATAGCATTATTATCATTATCATTATCATTATGCACCTATATGACACAATTTGTCCTCCCTAACTAATTTGTTCATCAACTAATAGCCCATTTCCGAATTACCTCAGGCCTCTTCTTCGAAGCGAGTCTTGGTGCTCATCCTTTCATATGCAAATCAATTTTCATTCACACGCAAATTAAACTCATTTTCATGTGAATGAAAATTGATTTGCATATGAAAGGATGAGCACCAAGACTCGCTTTGAAGAAGAGGCCTGAGGTAATTCGGAAATGGCCTATTTGTTTGTGCTTGTTATTTCACGTTTAATATATCATGGTTTTATTATACTTTAAGATGAGTTGGGAGAAATAGTGTGCAGCCTACCCCATAAACGTCTGGCTCCAGGCTGGATAACGCTATCCACCGGATAAATCGCTCTCCAGCGGTTAAGTGTTGACAAAACAAACCACGCTATCCACTGCATAGTGATTTATCCGGTAGATAGCGTTATCCAGCCCTTGAACAACTGGGGCCTGAACTCAAAAGTCTGGTTTGGGTTACCATTGTCAAAGTGAAACAGTTTTCTTTTGAACTTGATGCCTTTGTACAAGCCAATCCCTTCACCCCAATTATCAGTCATCTTTATTTTTTAATTGATAATAAGTCACAATTGAAGAGGTCAGTGGAAAACCCTCCTAAGTGACTATTTGGGTGAAAAAAAAAAATTCGCGAAAGGGCCTGAAGTTTGGCAAGTGGGTTTCGTTTCACCTGAGAAACATTACTCTGAAGTTTTTTTCGATGGATTGCTCTTCGTTTTCGAGATATTACGTATGCAAACAACCCTCAGTCTTTTGGAGATCTATTGTTAAACGAAAAACAAAAGAAACGTACCTTTTGTTTCGCTAAAGGATCAAGTGACTATAACACAATCGTTTCACGTCAGCACGTGACCGCAAAGACGGTAATTTCACTTAAAATCAAGCAAAATATTGATCTTTTGCAACGCGCAACCTTAAAAAGTGTTCATTTCAGGTAGAAAAAAAAACATTAAAATTTTGATTTTACGTTAACGTACGGCCGCAAAGACGTTAATTTAACTCAAATTACCGCTTGAAACTAGGGTTAACGTTAAAGGTTAGGGTTACGGAATAAGGTTAGGGCTAGCGCTTAGGGTTAGGGCTATTGCTTTGGTTTAGCGCTAGCGCTGAGTGTTAGGGTTGGCACTTCGGTTTAGGTTAGGGTTATGGGTCGAGCTTAGAGTTAACGTTCAGGCCTAGGGTTATTGCTTAGGGTTAGGGCTAGTGCTCAGGATTAGGGCTGTTGCTTAGGGTTAGCGCTAGCGCTTCGGTTTAGGCGAGAGTTAAGGTCAGGACACGTTAGAGTTAGCGGTGTTAGGCCGCGGGAAACAATCTCGACTTGCACGAATCGATACCTAAATAAAGTCAATGAAAAGTGGCTAGAGAGAGAGGTTAAACGTTTTGCAAATTGGTTGCATCGGTGATTGAAATGTTTCTACGTGAAATTACTTTTTTGGTACAAAACTAATGCAGTGAAAATGGAATAAATAAAGAAATAAATAAATAAATAAAATAAAAACTCCGTCAGCTCGTTCCGTGAAATGATTATATCTGACAACACAGAAAGAGCAAGCCTTAAGCTAACACGCTGCTCGTGCAGAAAAAAAGCCCATGAAACATAAAATTTATCAGCAAAGGAAGGCTGAAATACAAAGCAAAACTTACATTTGAGCTGAACTTTTCTTTTCTTCTTGCTATAGTTAAACCTGCGATCAGGCGTTCTCTGTCTTTTTTCTTCGCGGCGGGATCGATTCTATTGCAATTCAAAGTACATCTGCTTGGAAAACCACGATACACACTCACGGAACGCTTGCTTGCGAATTTAACCGACCTGCGATTTCTCTTTGGCCGGGGGTCCCGTAAAAATGGCCGACTTCGACTTTGCTGCCTGGCCTCTCTCGCCAGTTCCCTCCCGGCCGTGTCTGAGTCACGCATCACGCTAGCACACACGATACGTATGATTATTATGGGATATCCCAGGAATTTTTGCAGCGGAGGATGTTAAGGCCGCCCATTTCAAGAAAATATTAAGAGTCTAGAAAGCAGTTCTAATTTCCAATACTGACACATGCCGAAGTTTAGCAAATGAGCTTTAAGTCCGCGACGGATGCTTTCTTTTGGAAGAAGAATCCTTTCTAGACTCTACCACCTGGCTCACTTGTTCTTCAGTGGCTAAGTTACGTCGGACTTTAGCCATCTCGGAACAAAAACACGCCTCGGTTCTTTGAGGCATGCTGGTGACTTTCATCGAGGATCAAAGGCTTAATGATGCCAAATCTCCTACCAGGTGGTCGCAAATATTCCTCAAATAAGCTTCGAATATCGGTGGAAATAACGAGCAAACACTGCTTAATTGAACAGGTAAGCTCTGAATTTGTGTTATCGAAGTAATCGATGCTTTGCGCGCCAAAAGCCAACGTCACAATGGCAGCTAAAAAAAACATATCCAGATCCTTACCAGTCAAAACGGCAATTCAATTACAAAGACACGAAGAAGGTTTTTGAAAGAAGAAGAAAAACAACAAAAAAGAGAACTTTTCACCGACCTCGAATTGAACCCTCGAGTGTCACGACAAAACAAATTCGAATCAGCTCCGTTCGGCGCGTTATCCACTTGAGCTAACGAAGCAGCAGTGAGAAACGATTGTGTTATAGTCACTTGATGCTTTAGCGAAACAAAAGGTTTCTTTTGTTTTTCGTTTAACAATAGATCTCCAAAAGACTGAGGGTTGTTTGCATACGTAATATCTCGAAAACGAAGAGCAATCCATCGAAAAAAACTTCAGAGCAATGTTTCTCAGGTGAAACGAAACCCACTTGCCAAACTTCAGGCCCTTTCGCGAAAATTTTTTTTTTCACCCAAATAGTCACTTAGGAGGGTTTTCCACTAACCTCTTCAATTACTAACCTTTGAATCAGAATTCCCAAGACTCCCTTGATCTAAAATCATAATGATAGTAATAATAATGTGTTGATAAATTAACAGGATCCGCACTTGATACACTAGGGTGTTACTAAACAGAGTAACGAAGTAACGAGTAACGAGTAACGAAGTAACGAGAAACCGAGTAACGGAAAAAAAAATCAAAGGGTAAAAAAAATAATAAAATCCAGAAAATTAAATGTAAATCAAATTTACAGATTCTTTTCATTATTAACTTACTCATAACAGAAATAAGAATCATACAAGCACCGTTTTCGGATGCTTTGTTTACTTTAGTTCTCGATTGTAAGGTCTTTTCGCGCCATTAAAGCCACGTGATCAAACGAGCAGTCGCTTTCCTCAGCACATGGCATTATGGCTTCTGTACATGTAGCAGAAGGTAAGCGCAAAGGTTTTCTCTCATTTTTGCACAGTCTCGTTTTGACTACAGCGATAGCTACGCTACTGAGGACAACAGAGAAGGAAGTAACCTTTTGACCGCTCTTAAGGGATGTTGAAACAATACCTTGATGATTTTTCTGGCCTGTTTACATCCCTGATGACCAGCATTGTTGCTCATTGTCTTTTTAAAAATTCCAGATGATTCCGATATCACCCAAATCATCATATCAGACAGCTCCGAAAGTGAAGGTAAGCAAATTAAAGTGCCTTTGTGTCGAAACCACGGAAGCTTCGTTGGTTGTGGGTTTGGTTTCACTGAAAATCGACTAGTCTGTGCAAGGCAAAAACACGTCTTGCCCTTGTACTGTAAAATTCAATCTTTGCGTACTGAGCTTAAGCTCAAGCTGCTATTCAAGCCTAATATATAGATTTAGGCCAGCCTAAAAGCGTAGCTCCTGGGCCGGGTTGTTCAGAGCCCGATCAAACTAGCCGAGGATAAAGTAGAATTTTGATTTGAGTTTTGTAACTTTGCGGTGAGATTTTCTGTATATTGTTTTTGTGTTTTGAATTTTAATGAAAGCAAAATACGCAAAACAAAAGCAGTGAAAAAACTTTGTACAAAAGAAAAGGTTATAATTCGGTTAAATTTTAATCCTGGGTTAGCGTTAACCGGCTTCCTACCAACCCTACGCTGTTTACAGCAAGTTAATCCTGACATGAGCCCGCGATCTGATCGAAAAAAGCAGCACTTGGGCAGCGGTCAACTTTAAAAAAACACATGACCTCGATGAGCCCTGAACTTGAGCCCGTGATATGGTCACGGGATACTGGTCAGCGGATTCCTTGTTTTGACAGGTGTCAATTGACTGCAACATGGATGTCCAAAGGACGCTTTAAACCAAGGGTACATGTGCTCTGTCAACCTACAAGGAAAGCCCGCGAAAACTGAAGCCTCGTTTTGGTTTACGTGTCAATTGTGGCCGCCATGTTGCGCGACTCCACCACCGTCGCCGTCGTCGTCGTCGTCGTCGTCGTGCGTACGCGCCCACGAGCAATACCGCTAGCCATGATACACATGAGAAAATCAGTTCATGGGTTCCCTTCAGTTTCCTAATATGGGTATGGGGCTCCGCTTGGCGGCCTTCGGCCGCCGAAGTTCATCCAAAATACAGTAAAAAAGTTTGCTTTGGCTTGTATAGTTGAGGATAATTTCAAAATACAAGTCCCCGGGGCTTATATTTGGAGGGGCTTATTAAGTGATTGGAAAAAAAATCTTGTTTTAAGCACTTGTTTATCATGTTCTCTTTCTGTGTACTGTGTCTGCCATCTTGTAAACGTGAAGCTTGGTAGCCCCACATTCAAGGCGTTGCAAAATATTGTTGATGAAAATTTTGTTCCAGGTCTCTCGCGAAAAATGGTGACTGGCTCAATGAAGATCTTAGCCGGGGGACTATTTTCTTAGCGACAATCCTGGGTTAAGAATTCATTGGTTCATCTATGTTAACTTTAAAGTATACTCTGTGGTAAAACAGCATCATTATTTAATGTGTTTCCATGGATCAAAAATCTAACATTCCTAAATTAAATTGAACTGAGTTATTTATGTTTGTCATAACAGGAAAGAAGCATAGGGTGAAAGTCCTTGCCAATAGGGCATGCACTTCGTCTAAGTGAAATTTAATTTGTTTAAACTTAGTTATTTAATTATTTACACTTATTTACAAGTGAAATTTAATTAAGCAAGAAAATGAAATTAAGTTCTTGTTGCTGAACAAAAAAATGATAGGTATGGTTTGGATTTTCTAATTTGCTTTGATTAGAACAGTAAAATTGAGGTTCTGCAAATTTCTGGTGCTAATAACTTACAAGTGTCCATTTTTTATATAATCTTAATGCAGACAAAGTCTGACATACTGTACCTTTAATTTTTGTAGTTGAATATTAACATTGCCCTGTTATCAGAGAAAGAAATAAAAGGATATCTTCTGACATTGCTGCACATTAATCCTAGGCAGGAACGGCGAGTGTACCATCTGCACCGTTACAAAGCGAGAAAATATCCTTACAAGTACATGGCCAACATTGCTGATGGGATGGATCAACACACTACAAACATTCCAAGTGTGCGGCGCCTAAGCAAGGCGATGTCTGCTTTGACAACTGTGGGTACTCACCTTGTAGGCGCTATCATCCACAGTGGTCAAGCGCAAAATGGAAAAGAGATATTTGGATCATTTGACTATTACCAGTTCCCTCATGACTCAAATCTGACCATGACAGTTCTTATGGATGTTCTTGTCAAATGGGCTGAAGAACATGACCTACCCCCTGTTCTTTATCTGCAGTTCGACAACTGTGTGAGGGAAAACAAGAACAGGTACATGTTTGCCCTGCTGGCACTTCTTGTTGAAGAGAAGATTTTTGAGAAAGAAAGTACAGTTTGCTAAATTTTAACGTTATTACAACCAAATGTTTGCCCCCAAAACTAAAGCCATTTAAAGCAGTACACTGCGTACCTTGGATTACAAAATGTGAAGAGCATGTTGCTAGCATTATATATAAAGTGTGTTAATCATATAATAAACAATTATTGGATGAGGTTTTTGTGATATCCAGAATAATCAAGGTCGAGGTAAGGGTTATCAGCCGAAGCCGAAGGCTGAGGCTGATAACCCTTACCGAGACCTTGATTATTCTGGATATCGCAAAAACCGAATCTAATAATTGTTTTATTATACATTGAACGAACGCAAAAACTTGGAAGTCATGTTTCTGCTTCTTCACTGACGGCAAGCAACACGAATCGTGCGAAGTTGACATGATTACCCTTGGAAATCATGCATTGCGCGCGCAACCTACAGATTATTCACTAATCTGTAGGTACAGATTAGTGAATAATCTGTAGGTTGCGCTGTTACCCAGAATTAACAGTAGGCTCTTAGCCAATGAGAAGACAGATGGTAACTACAATGTATAATAATCAGTGTTAATGGCACTAATTAGTTTTTACTATATCGTGCCCTTCTCCATTTTATATCTAGTAATTAAATTAATTATTCCATTTTGTTTGGAGAAAATATTAAAATAAATAAATATATTAAATAAAATTATATATAAAGAACATGCAAGTACTCGTGTCATTTCTGGTAGATTTCCCATATACACTGTATTTCTTGTAGAAAAGCGTATAATGCATATTTCCAGTAGCCCTTTGATGGTGGAAAGATGTTAGATACTGTATGGTGTTAATGTTAATTATAAACAATAATTGTTTATAATTTATAATGTTTTCTTTGTAACTGCAGATCAGAGTGAACTTTCTTCCAGTGGGACATACTCATGAAGACATAGACGCCTTCTCTGGCGTTTACTCGAAGCATTTGGATAAGCTGGATGTTTATACAGTTACTGGTAATTTATGAATTGTTCGAGATAACAAAATTCCCAGTTTGCGGTGTATATATAAATCAATCATACTTTTTGGAACCTTAAAGTTGAGATAACAAAGCCGGTATGCCACAAAAGTGAAAATTATCCACTTCAGAGATTATTGCGTCAAAACTCTCCAAATGTCAATGTCATTATACCTTCAATATTATCCAACTCTGTCCGCTTTAAAAGGTGTTTGAGAGCTTTGACTGTGGAAAAACCAGTCATCTTGCAGTGGCCTATTGATGAGAGATTACCAAGCTGTTTGCTGACTTGATGTTTACTTCACTTTGCTATATCGTGCCTTTGAAGTGTTTTTATATTATTTTATTAATATTTTGGTAGAATTCCCAAGACGTAAGAGGTGAAGTCACCTTATACACCGAAACTAATGGTAATGCTTTCGTACATGAGCTTTATTATAATTACAGAAGACTTAACTAGTTTTTAATTATGGTAAGCTTTAACTGTTGTTTGGCTGCTTAATTTAGCGTAGAATCTATTTCCAGGTTGATTCAGAATCCTGCTTGTTCCCGTGGGTTAGCTTAGGGTTAGAAATTGGTTTAATCTGAGAACGGCTTTTACCTATAATATACAACATTATCATGACCACTTGGCAACTTTTGGTAAGAGTTCGAAAGCGAGCGGTTATGTCCTAATTCTGTATTTTTTTCTCCCCATTACCACAGAATTACTAAAGGCACTGGAATTGTGCATGAAACATCCCACTCCCAAGCCCTTCATGTTGCGGATTGTTTATGACATAAAGTCATGGATTGCAGATCATTCAGAGGAACTACATGAGCACACAGTTCCAAAGTGCTTCAAATTTGAGTTGGGCGAGGAAGGGAAAGCTGTAATGCATTACAGAAATTGGAGCCATGAGGAGTGGCAAGGGCCTATTGTTATTCTAAAGGTACTTGCAAATTTTCTTGTGCTTCCACTGTTGGATGTTTGCAAATGACATGGGATGGATTTTTGGTAGAGTGCATTAAGTCGTAAAAGCTTAATAACTGAGCAATTGTTTGGCATTACTGAATTCACCAATGTCGCAAAGCAAACGATTTGTGCTTGTACTGATGAGATGACCTCTCAGTGATACATGTACAGTACTGTCTGGTAATGGCACATGGGTACAATTTTGCTCACAGTTTGTGATCACTTGATTGTCAGGGCAAGTGGTCTCCCTTGATAAATAATATTACTATTATAAATATTATTATAATGAGAAAGGGATTTGTATCAATTTTGATGTAGAATGTAAGGAACAAAAAGAACTGACTTGCATTACGACAATGTCTGCAGAAATAAAGCTCTGTTATTTATAGTTTCTATTATTTTTTCATACTAATTTTTTGCTTGCTTTCACTTAACTAGAGTATCCCCAATGGAAAACCAAATCTTGTGACTCCTTCCCTGGCTAAATTAGACATGGAAGCATTGAGGAGGGACATTCTCAACAAATATCCCCAGAATATGCCCAGAGTAGCATCTGATGACTGGAGAGCATGGCTGGAAAATGTTGAGTCAGAAATAACATCAGTGCCTGACCATTATGATTGGCCAATGGACAAGCTAAAAACTGCCACAAGAACTGTGCCACCCCCTTCTGCCACCCAACTTCCAAACAACCTCTTGGAGCTGAGGGAGAGAGAAATCCAACCTACCCCAGAGGTGAGTGTTAAAGACTGATAATAGGCTAAGAGTAATTTAAGATTTCGTAAATGATATCATGGTTCAAAGGCCAATCTACCAAGTCCATATCAATTAGTCCTGAAAAAAAGTCAGAAGGAACAAAACAGTGGACACTATATAACCCCAAAACAATTAATAACACTTTAAACCAGACACAATACAAAGGCATAGAATTAACTTTTTTTTAGAAAACAGTCCTAAGAAAATGCGCGTGCTGATTGGCTAAAAACTGTGTTTCTATAACTCAATGAAGACACAGAACTAGCGCGTGCTATTGACGTAATGATGGTGCGAACAAAGAGAATTTACATTTTGATAAGTTAACAAGTTGCTTTCCTTTTTCTCATTGCGCTGTTTTCTAAAAGAAATAGAAAATATGTACTCTATGTTTCTATCGAGTTATAGAAACACTCGTGAAAGTTTGGGAGAACTCGAAAAAGCTGTGCTCACCTGCGGCTCGTGTTCTCACAGCATTTCTCATTCTCCCAAACTTCCACTCCTGTTTCTATAACTCGATAGAAACAGTACATGTTTTCTATTTCTTAAATGTAAGGCAAGCGTGGAACATTTTATTTATTACAGGTCTTAAATCCTTCAACTGCAAATGTTGTCATTCTTCAGTACTCCTTCTTTTTTAAAGAACTTGGGAATAAACACATGCCCTCAGACGTGCACACACACACACACACACACACACACACACCAAATGGGCAACATTAAGGATGTGCATGTAATTGTGATTTTGACTTCAATATTTCAGATATACACTGGAAGGTACAGGAACCCGCGGGAGAGGGAAGCACCAGTCGAGATCGTGGATGATTTTTTTGCTACCCTAAACATTGGCTGCTTTGTTGCGTTGTACTTTGACAACTATGACAAAGAACCTGTGATTGGTAAAGTCCTTTCCATCGAGGAGAACCAGTTCCAAGTGCATTATTGGAAAGGAACATACTTGGGGAAGTGGTCTCCTCAGCATCTTCCATGGAGAAAGACAGAGCCATGGTTGGAAAGGCTTCCAAAAACATGCATTGTGTGCAGTTCTTTTCAACTAAATGAGGACAGCAAACTCATGCCAGCCACAAGAAACTTTCTCAAGGAAAGGTACGCTGCACTGAGAAATTCAAGAGCCTGAACAGAGTGAAGAAGTGATGATGTCACAAAACCTCAATGTGTGAAATTATAGGATTTCTCAAGATCTAAATATCAAGAATAAAAATACCTTGTTTGTAAAAAAAATCAGCAAATTGGTGGTCAGATATTGAAACTGTTATGTGGTGATGCCTCCACAGAGATCCTTCTAAAATATTGTCTTTGGCACAGTTGTAGTTCAGGTTATGTCACTCCAGGAGGATCTTTACAAATCCCAAAATCTCAAACTTCTTCACTCTGTTGTAACTCAGATGGAGAAGTTGGAGCCCAGCAAGGGATGCCTGATGGCTGTTGACTTTTGATTCCATTATGACTTGTTCAAACAACTTAATGTAAATGTTGTGCATCAATTTTATCATTTGCTCAAATTTTATTAAACCTAGCCACAAATTAGAATAAGAGCCATTAATAGACAAAACATCGCTTTCACATCAAGACTGTAAGGTACAGAAGTTAAACTACAGTAGTACTGTTGTTGTAAATATCTATTTTGGTCAATAATTTGAATTTTTGTGAAAATGAGAACTTAGACTTGTTAGATAAGTTTAATTAAACATCTGTTTTGTCCAAGGATTTGAGTATCTTTTTTGAAACAAAAAGTGAACGAACTTCTTTCGCTTAAAACAAAGCAAACATCATATCTGCAAATT
This sequence comes from Micromussa lordhowensis, assembly GCA_964020085.1. Lineage (NCBI taxonomy): Eukaryota > Metazoa > Cnidaria > Anthozoa > Scleractinia > Lobophylliidae > Micromussa > Micromussa lordhowensis. The sequence goes on along the minus strand of OZ026599.1, from coordinate 35,039,568 downwards.
CTGATAATTTCAGGAAGTCAAAGAAATTATTTGGCAGCAGAATTTCTGTCTTATCACAGCGTTGAAGGGGCTGCAGAATTTCTGCAGTTGTTGAGTTTCTGCAACATCAGATCATGTATAGAGCTGCAGAATTTCTGTGGCATCCGATCCTTTTAGGGGTTGCAGAATTTCTGCGCCAACTGATCATTTCAAGGGCTGCAGAATTTCTGCAACATTGGATCACTGAAAGGGGCTACAGAACTTCTGCGGCATCAGATTATTTTCTGGGCTGCAGAATTTCTGCGGCATCCAATCATTTCAAGGGCTGCAGAATTTCTGCGGCATCAGATTATTTACTGGGCTGCAGAATTTCTGCAGCATCAGATTATTTACTGGGCTGCAGAATTTCTGCGGCATCAGATTATTTACTGGGCTGCAGACTTTCTGCAGCATCAGGCCATTTAAGGAGCTGCAGAATTTCTGTGGCATCAGGCCATTTAAGGAGCTGCAGAATTTCTGTGGCATCAGGCCATTTAAGGAGCTGCAGAATTTCTGTGGCATCAGGCCATTTAAGGAGCTGCAGAATTTCTGTGGCATCAGGCCATTTAAGGGGCTGCAGAATTTCTGCGGCATCAGATCACTGAAAGGGGCTGCAGGATTTCTGCAGTATCAGATCATTTCAAGGGCTACAGAATTTCGGTGGCATCCAACCCAAAAGTCTATTATCATTTTTAAAGTAACAACCATTTTTTTCGGACATACTCCACATTGCAGAAAAGAATAAGTGATGTTTTTTCGGAAATTTCTGTGGCGTCAGACCACTGAAAGGGGCTGCAGAACTTTTGCACCATCAGATTATTTACTGGGCTGCAGAGGTTTTGCAGCATAAGTCCATTTAAGGGGCTGCAGAATTTCTGTGGCATCAGGCCATTTAAGGGGCTGCAGAATTTCTGCGGCATCAGATCACTGAAAGGGGCTACAGGATTTCTGCAGTATCAGATCATTTCAAGGGCTACAGAATTTCTGTGGCATCCAACCCAAAAGTCTATTATCATTTTAAAGTAACAACCATTTTTTTCGGACATACTCCACATTGCAGAAAAGAATAAGTGATGTTAGTTTATATCAAAGTAGCCTCCGTGAAAACTCCTTAATTGAAATGCTTTTTGAAGAATTGCAGACAAAAACTATAGATTTATGTAAGAAAAAGCTATTTTGGAAAAACACAATATTTTGGAAAGCGTTCATAGTTAGAGAGAACATCACTATCACTTGTAGCCTTAAGAGTTATTGCAATAATTTCAATTCCTTGTGAAGCCACCTTTTGAGCTAGCTGGCGGAAGTAATGTTCTGCCTTTACAAAAATGTTCTGAGCCGGCTATGTAATTGACCATAGCCCACCACGGTTCAAACTTGAAATCAGCTTTTGCTTTGGGTCATTGATACAATCAAGTTTGCCAGCCTTGAGTATTGCCATAGCTTGCTGGCTCTCCACAGTACCGGTTTTTGCATGTTTCTTGTACAAATTGTGCAGCACATAACCTCCCAGGTATTGCAAGCCAGCCCTTTCTGTTTCAGATATTGCTGTAGTGGTGGGGTTTTTATTTTCACCAGAGTTCTTGCTTTTCTTACAATATGCAATGAGGCAGTCGGCAACTTTGGTTGACAATAATGTGGCAGCATTTCTTGTAAGTCCAGGGAAGAACTGTGTAGACTTGACAGGAACTGTTGTATAATATTTCTGATAAAATTTCTCCAAGTCTCCATTCTTTAAAAACCCATCATACATTGATTTTATGCTAGTGAATTCAAAACCTCCTTCCTCTGGCTGTTGAAAAGAATACTTGCTTAGTTCATCCCTCAAGCTTTCAGTAAACACTTCAGCTTCATTTACTTTCCTGATTGCTAAAGCCACAACTTCAGCAAGTAGGCTGACATTCAAAGGCTGACTACATCCTTCGTGAAGGTTGCTATGTTTCAAAACTCTGTGTCGTTCATAACCTCCTTTGGTTTTATATTTTTTCCCACAGTCTTTGCAGATAATTTCTTGTTGCTGGACCTACAACAGAACGAAGGAAAAAAATTACGATTCGTGCAACATGTTGCAAAGCTAAAACGCGATCTGGTACTCTGAATTCACAGCGGTTTACAACAAGTTATTTAAGGCACTTCTTCTCATATTAAACGGGCAATTCAGTATAAAACTTTTCCTTAGCTTCTAGCGAAACACTGATCAGTCATTGCAGGTAGGACATGCATATTTAAGTTAAATGTTTGGGTTTTATAGACTCGAGTGACTGGAGTAACTTGCCATACCACAAAAATTTAAGCTTAAACAAGCGGACGTTTTGGGTCGGTAGCGAGAAAATCGAATCGGAAATTAGCACAATTTGAACTTACATTGTTAGCTGCTGCTACGAACTGCTGTTCGACTGCTTCATCGCCTTCTAAAATGTCTAAAATAACCTCCAAATCGTCTCCCCATAGCAAGAGATCGTCTCCTCCATCCGACATCTTGTTTTGAATGTGTGCACCTTCGCGATCACGTGATGTGTACCTTCAACCTCCGAGCGTGCCTATTGTTCTAATCGTTTGAAGTCCGCCGGCTTTCATAACCAGTCTCCCTCCATTAACTATGGTCAGGCCGTTTGATTAACATGCTGAACCGTTCGAACGTTTTGAGAAACCGTTTTAACGCTTTTCGTGTCCGTTTTTACCCGTTTGACATCCGTTTTTTAAAGCCGTTTAACGGAGATCCGTTAATGCACGTTTTTCCAAATCAGGTCACATATGTCTATTGAAGGCTGCAAGGTCAACTCCCAATAAAAGCGCTGTTATTATTCTAAAAAAAGGAAACAAAAAGCGCTTGAGATTTTTAAAATACAACCTGAATCTTCTTGCTTTGTCAAACCGTATGAGAAGAAAGATCTTCTCCAGTTTAAATCCTTGTAAATGCGCGCATAGTTATGCAAGTTTTGGTCGAAAGTCTGAACTATTCTGAATATGAAAGTATTCCCCCACTGTTTCAGTATATCCCGTAGGCTTGAAGGACAGCAGTTCTTCCATAATTTGCGTGTTGCTGATAATTTCTTCCCTTGAAGCTTGTTGAGCTGGTGCAATCTGGAAATGCTCATCTAAAGAACTCGTGTCATTTCCCTGCTGCTCTTCGGTCTCTTCTACATTTGTAGCAAAAGACAAATGGCAGCATCCACATTGATTTCAGGTTTTAGCCCAGGTATCTTGGGAGGTCTTATGACAGAAGGCTGAACAACACGGCATATGCATAACATTTGTTAGGCAAGTAAACTCTCGAAGTTTACAAAAGAAACATTCAAATTCAGTTTCCATGATCTCTGGCTTAATGTTAGCTAATCGTTTGCTTCTTCTCAAAGCCATCGCGCACAAATGCATGAAGCATTGCGTATACCTCAGTATTTAGAAGCAGTGCTGGGGGGAGATGAAAGCTACGAAAAAGAAAAAGAAATAACAATAGTGCTATGAAACAAAGTTTGCCTACAATCCTAATGAAGGAGGCGCAATGAAGCTTCACTATGGACTTCTCGAAGCGACGCGCAAATAAGGGTGGGTTTTTTCTCTTTGCAGCATGTTTTTCTTTTTTGTTTTTCTTCTTACTAACAGATCACAAGGGTTTTTTGAATACTTGCCACGTTGCCAATAAAGGATGCAGCTTTTTTTGCTGGCGTTTAATCAAGGGTGGCCTTTACTTAACAATACTACTTCGTTTTTTTTTGTTCTTACTAACAGATCACAAGGGTTTTTTGAATACTTGCCGCAATGCCAATCAAGGATGCGACATATTTTTGCTGGTCTTTATTCAAGGGTGGCACTTACTCAAGAACTGAACTACATAAAAAAAAACATACTTAGCTAACGAACTTCCCTGGAAAAGATTTACAAGGAGCAAGGTAAAGTGAAATTTCTTTTATCAATGTGAATTGAGAAAGATGGTGCGATTGCATATTTTTTACTAGTAGGCGACTTGGTTTTAACTGCATTTTTTTTACTTAATTCTATTTTAGGTCCAACATCATGGGGGTAAAGTTTCATGATTCCGAAAGTGTTCAAGAAATTCTTCAGGTCATCACACACCATTGATAGAAAACATTCCATGTTCCATAATAGTGAAGGATGTTGCAAAGCAAAATGACTCTTTGCTTTGCAATGACGGCCAGCATCACCATATTTTTGACAAACTTTTTCTTACCGTTGAAATAGAATTTGTAAAGCTTGCTATAGCATCGCCTGGCTTCACGATTTGCTTTGAACAATCCTACGACCACTTCCACATGGACAAAAAGTTAAAATCTATTTTTTAATCAATTGCATCAAATTTCGTTGGGCGAAATTTCGTAGATCTCATTATTGGTAGTTTATTATGTCACGCAACTGTAATTTTTGTTTAGGCTGATCCACGAGAGAAAGCCTTAATAAGCCACTGATCCTTTTATGGAGGAACTAAGAAATAATGTTATTGCAGAAAAAATTACGATGAATGCAGCTAGAGCGAAAATTAAGACCTCCTGCACTCCTCACTCCGTTGACACTGTTTGTGTAAAATTAATTGTTTTTCAATAAAGTTCATTACTTGAAGGAGTTAATACTTCCATTCAAATAGTTTTTCATTGTTCAAGTGCATCAGCTCCGTACAGTATTGAGAACAGAGAAATGATTATTAAATTTGGTTTCTGAAGATGGAACACATCTATAGAAATCACCTGGCTCCCGCAGCCGGAAAGTCGTTTTTTGCAACTAGCGGTAGGACCCAGGTAAGAAACCTAGTTTTAACTGCAATTGCACATCCCGATGAGGTTGAACCACATCAGTGGTGTGCAGATAAACTGCTTTACAAAAAGCCCTTTCCAAATAACATCGGGCGACATGGAGGAAGTGGATTGGATACAAACCACATTTGTGTAGTGGTAAGAAAATCAAATAACTACATAATAATGGCTTATCCCATTCTGTAGGTGGGATATGTGTGTGTGTGCATAGTTAATAGAGGGGAATGGTTATGAAGGCCGGCAAACTTCAAAGGGAGAACTCTTTGTTAAGGTTTTTGGTATGTCACGTGATTTTGATGGTGCACACATAGATTTCAAGATGGCGGCTCGTATGTGAGCTTGTTCGAATGATAGTGGTTTTTCAAAGTTGAAGTATTTATTTCACCTTGTGAAAGTGGATGAAACAAGTGCATATCTTATGTATAAAACTTTGAAAGAAAGCAAAACGAAAATCAAGATGAATGCTTGAGACTTGGATGCTATCAATATGAGTGAAATGCATTTGTAGTGTCTTGTAAAACTAAGTGCTTTTAATAAAGTTCATGGTGTAGGGAGGCGTGGTGGCCTCATGGTTAGTGCGCTCGACTCCGGAGCGAGCGCTCCGGGTTCGAGCCCTGGCCTGGGACATTGCGTTGTGTTCTTAGGCAAGACACTTTACTCTCACGGTGCCTCTCTCCACCCAGGTGTATAAATGGGTACCGGCGAATTTAATGCTGGGGGTAACCCTGCGATGGACTGGCATCCCATCCAGGGGGGAGTAGAAATATTCCTAGTCGCTTCATGCCACGGAAACCGGGATAAGCTCCGGCCTGGTGGGCCACTTGGCTCGTATGCAGACTTTACTTTTTTTTACTCATGGTGTGAAATGACGTGTGACCATTGTTCTATTCAACTACTTTTTATTGTTTCATGTATTAGATCTGTACAGAATTAAGAACAAAGAAATGATTGTAATATTTACCTCTCCTTGTTAAAGTAGATGAGACAAGAGCATATGTAATGTATAAAAACTTTGAACGAGAGCAAAATGAAACTCAATACGAATGTTTGAAGCTTGGGTGTTATGAATACCAGTGAAATAAAGTTAAACACTGTTTCTGTAAAATTAATTGTTTTTCAATAAAGTTCATTACTTGAAGGAGTTTATTCTTCTATTCAAATAGTTTTTCATTGTTGAAGCGCATCAGCTCCGTACAGTATTGAGAACAGAGAAATGAACTACTCAGAGTTTCATGCTCCTTGCGAAGCAATCATCAGGCAACTGCCAAAAATATAGCATACATGACAGAATATACAAAATTTGAAAATACAGAACAATGCCTAGTGGCGTGACAGGTAGAGATGTGATTGGTGAGGCTAAGCTAGTACGGGGCTTTGGAGTTTACCGACAAGACGTGCCGGGAATTTCGCCTGTGGAAAATTACAGAAATTGTGGTTTCATTGACATTGTTGAATTATTGTAAAGAGGCCAGGAGTTCAACTATACCAAACGCATGCCCATTTGAAGTGGACTATTTCAATAAAAGCTATCGACGTGGACCTGTCATGGACATTATTTTGTATTTAGTGATAAGGGCAATCCCGAAATGACTGCCAGGACATCGTGTCACCATTATGTAGAGGGGACATCGTATGTAATTTATTTAAGTATTTGATTTGTAAATGTATTTGTTTTGGACGATGGCATTGATGACAATTGCGCGCGAAGTTGATGCACGATGTACAGTGTCGAATCTTATAGTTTTTGTAGATATGTTTATCTGGGCTGACAATGGACGAGTGTTTGAGTTTTAGTTTTGTTCACTTTTTTGGGATAGCGTGGATCACGGTGTTAACCAAATTGATTCTTACTCATCACCCGATTTCTGCCCATTCTCGCGTAACAACTTCAACTTTTTCTTATAATAATATAATAATAATAATAATAATAATAATTAAAATCACTCCTTTATTAAAACTTCACAATAAAATACTTACAAAGATAAAATGGAAAACCAAAAAGGACATTCGAATAAATTGTTATCATTTAGAATATCGTTTTCTATAAAAAAATGGAATATTAAAATATTTAAAAAATATTTCGACTGATTTATTAAAAAAGTTCATTTTACTAAAAAAAAGGATAAATAAAAGGAGTAAATGATCTCCCAGTTCCATAATAATAATAATAATAATAATAATAATAATAATAATAATCATACAAACAAATTATACTAATGACGGCTAATAATAATAATAATAATAATAACAATAAAACTATAAAACTATAAAACTATACCTATACCTATACCTATGTTTAATTCATACAAACAAATTATACTAATGATGGCTAATAATAATAATAATAATAATAATAAAACTATAAAACTATACCTAATTTATTAAAAAAGTTCATTTTACTAAAAAAAAAAGGGATAAATAAAAGGAGTAAATGATCTCCCAGTTCCATCTAAAATCTATTTACTAATCTATAGAGCTCCTTCTGCGGCAGCAATATCAAAGTCATGGCTGTTGATATCGAGTGGGGGTCGTCGCTTGACTCGCGTACCTCTAAGACAAACCAGAGCTGATCGAAGGAGTGCAAAAGATGTCTTTGCCCTAATCCATATATTGTTCCCCTTTCTTTGCTGCTATCAATTCAGCCAATCGACAATGATATCTATGGCACTCGTCCCCCATCCCTCCTGTCGTTGCAAATACAAGTGGCGTGAATGAGCCGTGTTCGACATCCAACACTCTCCTTGAATACAGTCGCTTCTTGTCATTTTCATGGATGCGGTAGACCTGCTGTATTTCCTGGTCCCTATAAGACTCGGCATTAGGGTGGCAAACCCTCACATCAAAGAATGCCGAGCTTTGGGGACCCCAGAAGCCTCGCGCATGAATGTCCAACCTTGCGTCTTGAGCTTTGTTGGATCCTCTGTTCAGCTGTTCGCCCGAGATGTCCTGGAGAACTGGTTCGACCTCTACGTCACTGCATACCATATTTAAAAGGTCGGCTTCGAGATCCCTTAACTCATTGTGGCGTTGAATGACGAAACCACCTCGTTTGCAGATCATAGCATGGTCTACTGTGAATGTTTCACCACATACACAGACTGATGGAATGTCATCAAACGGCCAATCATAACGTAGCTTAACGGCATCACGGAACTCTCTCTTATTGAGGTCGAAATCTAGCATCTTGAAACATGCTGTAACCTATTTCCACTTATTGTATGCGACTTTCTTAGACGAAAAAAACCTTACAAAAAAGACTTGGCATGGTTGACACCACCCCCGCTGGAGAGGGAACTTTTCTCTCGTTTTTTTTTTTCACTACCCCCGCCGGAGTGGGACTCAAAGACACGATGACGTAAAGGGGGAGTGGGTCACTGACGTCACGGCCACGACGTCAGCGACTATGTCATCACGACTGTTGCGTGGAAGCGGTGTCGTCGATGACATTGAGATACGTCACCAGGGGTTGTGGTGTATCGAGGTCGTGGACGTTGGCGATTACATAAACGGGTCGCCTCGACCGTCGTGACCACCACTTAAAGAAAGTATTCAAAGAGTAACCATCTGCACAGTAGATATCGACCGATAGATCGTTGGAGAACTTATTGGAATTGTAATCGACTGCAAAGTAGGTATCGACCGCGATCGATCGTGTACGCGATTTTACTAGACATCATTTTCGAGGTCGGTCTGTTTTTTTTTCTTCTCACTCTAGATCTAAACCATGGACAGGTGTTATTTCTGTAACGAGCAGAGACCGTGTTGTGGGGGTGCACTCCACTTACTGGAAACAGAGAGCCACGAGGGGCACTCGGTTGAAGAGCTCGATCTTACGATGATGTGGGGCCTGGGAAGAGTGATTCAGAACTGCCGCGGGTTTCACGGGGAGTACGTGGACATCGAGTTTGGAACGATAAGATGCGTATTCCTGGGACGCTCGCGGGAGCAAGCGTCTGGAAGGATGAGACATGTAAAATTGTTTCTCTTGTAAAAATTGTTAAATATGAAATGCAAAATGAAATGTTGCGCGAGATTTTTTTTATACATGACGATTTGTTTCTTATACGTGATGTAAAATTTAGCTAGGTGGTGGTGGCGTGGAAATAAAGGCTTTGTATTTGTGCAAAACTACGACTTTGTGTTCTCCTTGAGTTCTCTGTTTTCTGTCAAATCGTTGGTCTGTAACATCTCGGCCTAGCAAGGGTTGGACACAAAAGACCACTACGGAATGGTCTAGGACGGAGGTGTATCTACTTGTAATGTTGTAAATATTATATATATAATGTATATACATAATATAATAAGATAATTAATTGAAGACTTCATCAGCTATTAAAGTGCTCAATAGGTAAACTACAGCAATATGTAGATTTGCAGAGTTGGATTATTTGGTCGAAGACATTTATTGCTACTCAGAGTTTCGTGCTCCTTGCGAAGCAATCATCAGGCAACTGCCAAAAATAACGGATACATGAGAGAATGTACAAAATTTGAAAATACAGAACAATGCCTAGTGGCGTGACAGGTAGAGATGTGATTGGTGAGGCTAAGCTAGTACGGTCTTTAACAGGAATTTCTTAGAATGTCTTCAAGTAGATATCAGTTCGCTTCTACTGTTTAGTGTTGACATTTCGGGTTTACAGATAATGAAATATTTTTCCCATAAACACAAATTTCATCTCTTGCTCTCATTAGAATATGATCGGGCCTGTCTTACCTTCCGCCATTTGATGTTGTACAAAATATTCTTATCCTTTTGGCTCCAAACATATTTGCTTAATTCAGTTGCATGCTTATACCGCTCGTTCTTAAATGAGCACACATGGTTTCTGTATCTTAACTTAAAAGTTGTGTCGCAAAGACCAATGTATGTCTCACTTGATGTTGATGTAGTAACCTCGCCTTGGTAAATCATGTTTTGGTCGTTGCATTTTTCGTCTATGGGACACATGTCTGGGTTTCGGCAGTTACAATTGCTATCATTGGTGGGATCAGGTTTATTAATTTGAGCTTGCGACACAATACAATGCAATCACTTTGGACTTCGAGTAGCGTGGCATGACTCAGTTCTCGCCCATAACACAGATAGGCACTATCCGAGATATGGGCGCACTTTTGGACTTGACCCAAATTCCGGTTGTCGCCCAAAACAAATGGGTTACAATACATCACATTTGGACTTTGACTAGCGTGGCATGACTCGGCTTTCGCCTACATCACAAATAGTTATGTACCTTGCCCCTAAATTCAATAAGTCATCTGTCCGATGAATGCAACCTCTCAAAAACCATGATCTTATTGGACAACCATATCTCATCCATGGGCTATATATTCAGAGATCACAGTAGGTCTTCCATTCAAACACGACCAGAAGCAGAGAGGACTACAGAAGAGACGCAAACAGAAGAAGACAAGTTACCGATTGAGATGGCTTCATGCGAAACTACACTTAAATACCCAAGTAACATTGCTCGAAAGCTGTGCCTCACTTAGCACTCGCTGCCACAAATGCGACTGCATGACCAAAGGAGAAAGGTTTTATTTCATCATCGGCTTAAACAAGCAACAGTTGTACACTTTGATCAAGGGAATCTGCAAGTTTCATCCCAGGTCTCAATATTCCATGTTTTTATGGGACAAGATCAATGGAAACGATTCTATGGACAAAGAACTGATAGCAAAACTCTTGTTTGGCGTTGGTTGATCCAGAGTCGATCGTTCGGTGTTTAATTTATTTGCTGGCTGCCATACGCAATGGGCCTTTTTTGAAACATACACCTTGCCGGATCCAGTACCGGACTTTGCCTTGCCTACGATGTTGAGTTGCTCCCTGTCCGAGCAACATAGCATGTCATGGAGAAAGGTGATTTTGAAGCTCACCGAGGCTCTACAAGATACTACGCTTTCTGACGTAACTATGTTGCGAGCAATGCTGGCCAGTTGCATTTTTATCATGCTGGAAACGGAAGAAGTGAATTTGTATGGCTCGGTGAGACTAAGTGACGAGGGGAAACAATTGTGTCGGAAAGTCCTTTCTTGTAAGTTCCCTAGCACATGAGTCTGGCCAGCAAGCAGCATACTGTTCTTTGTGATTTTTTGAGTGGATGAAGCGTAATGGAATGGCGAAATAAGCCTTGGAATCTTCAAGGGAGCTAAACAAGAAGACTGCAAAGGAAGCTGGCTACCGGCTGCTGGAAGTACGATTGGAAAAGAATGATACCATTGCAATACACTTGACTCGGCTACATTCATCTTGCAGTCACAAGTTGACGGTCAAGTCCACATTTGATCAATCGTCGGGTAATTTCCCTGTTGTCACACCAAAGTGCGAGTCTTGTCCTGCATCTACCCAACGACCATCTAAATTTTCCTTTGTGGGTGGAGGAGAGCTGAATCGGATCCTGCTCGTTTGCAAGATGTTTAGCACGTACGTGTCCCATATCAGGCATGCAGATACGCCCAGGGAGATGATAGTGGCCTTCTCATATATACTGAGAGCTGGAGCTTCACTGAGGATGAAAGCCATGGACATGAATGTACTGAGCGAGATTCACGCGAATGCAATGAACGAGATTGACAAACAAAAGCCAGGCTCAGTCAGACCTCCAGTGGCTGCGTTGGACTATCGGACCCAAGAAGGGAAGCGTACGAGACGAAAGAAGCGTAAAGGCTATATCACAGATATAGAGATGCCGAAAAAGATTCAGACCATAGAGACTTTTGTTGATGGTTTGAAGACTTGCGAGGCTGAACACTGGATTAATTGCCAGCCTCTATTCTGGGAGGAGTGTGACTTGGCCGTGGAAATGTTGACGAAAGAGAAAGTGCGCACATTCGACATTGCTATGGAACACATACCGAGAGCAATGACGCTCGATATTGCGTCCAATCCTTCAGGAGACATTTTAAGTCCCATCTGTGTGTCTAAAAAGCGGAAAAGAAGCCATTTGGACAGCGAAGATGAAGATGAAATGGGAAAGGATTTGCAGTCATCCCAGAAAAAAAGGAGCCGAACGAGTGCGACTTGGGTAGCGATGATGAGAGTGCCGTGCCTGAAATGCCAGGTCCCCATCTCGATCCAATATTGGCCATAATGGCAACAAGAAATCAGCATGTCAAACGTTTGTCCCTTTGTCTGTGTCTGCTCATGTCAAAAAAGTTGTTTTCCAAGATTGGAAAGAAGAACCCATGCCACAGACCGAATGTGTCCCATCAAGTGCCCCAATGGAGCTGGACGAGGAAGACGGTAGTGTGAATCCAAGTGAAAGCGATAGCAGCGATGAAAGCAATAGTGAAAGCAGTACCAGCAGCGAAGAAGAGGACGAAGAAGAAGAGCAAAATGAAGATGAAGAGAAGATCTTGCTCGACCTTGACCACTGAATACATCAGTGTGTGATGTTGACAAGAGGGCAGTCAGAGGGCAAGGAAATATCACGGTGGGTCCAGTAAGTCTGGAAATGGATCATCATGCCATGTGCGTGAGCAAAATCATGAGGGAAGTCGGAGGATTGGGCGAAATAGTTCCCTGTACAGAATTGACCCACACGTATAATGGAGAGATTGTGTTTCACGTTGGGACTGAACGGAAACAATTGTACTCCCTCGATACTTTCCCCGGTGAATGGACATCTCTCGAGTCTTTTTCTATTCTATTGCGTGTCATCGTGATGTCTGCGGCCCTACAGTCACTGAACCTAACTGACCTCAGCCGATTCTGGATCACTACAGAGAAGCAAGTCATCTGTCTGCCTCCAACTACCGGTAGAGTGGAAATGAAAGTACATCCTCTGGAATTGTTGCACGCTGTACCAGAAATTGGAAAGCGTTTTAGACAGGCAGTTTGCACTGAGAGTGTCGCGTTTGCTGTGTGAATAAGAAGCATTACCACAGAAAAGAGAGCAAAGATCGAAAGGATTGTACGAGACGTGGGTCTCGTGGCCAGAGACCAGAGCAAGGCTATAGACTTGGACTATTTTTGTCGCTTTTTTAATAACTTTGTGAATGTTTTGCCTTGGATAGAGGGCATGTCATTTGTTTTTGTATATATAAACAATTTTACGAGAGTGGGATCTTGCGTTTAACGACCAGACTGAGACTATTGATTTGGATATTTTCAATCGATTTTGTTTGATGATTTTGGCGATGTATTGCCATGTACAGAGGGTAGGATGCATTTTGCATGTTTGAGTACGATTCATGTAGAGTCTTAAAATTTTAATAGAAACGATCTAGATATAATAAAGGCAAATTGCAAATGTATACCAAGTGTGGCTAGTGTCTGTTTTAGATCTCTTTTGTAGTTTTCTCATACTCTGTCGATTTGAGCAAACAGTCCATTCCCAAGTATAATCAAATAAGATTTAACAGTCTCTTAAAAACAGTGAATTTAAATTGGAAATACGACACTTGCAAATATATTAGAGATCTTCTGTTTTGGACCAACTGACATGTTGCAAAATGTCACGAGTAGGCCATTCTCTAAAGAGTGGTTGGGAGACGGAATTGCTAGACAAACCCATTGATCAATCGTCTAGATTGAAAACTCTAATTGCGATAGCCAGCAGATCCAATGCAGCCCCTCCGAAATGGACCAAGGCCATCGCGGTTCAAGCTGTGTTTGAAAAGAAAACGTCTTGTTTGCCCAAATGTAAATCGAGTCGAAACGTTGTAGCCGAGTAAGGCGATGACAGTGTGGGAGACGATTAGAGGAAAGTGTTGGACCAATGCGATGAAACTCTGTGTTAAGGACACTAGACAAAGGTCAATTTTGATAAGTTAATAATTGTCTATATCTTGTTTACCAACGTAGTTACAATGTTTACTTCCTTTTGATTGGTTTTGTAATCGAACCTTTAAGCGTCACCACACGCATATAAAAGCTGAGTTAGCGTCCCTCTTGCACGTTGTAATAGTTTTTCGTTGCATCTCGCGTGGCCTTGTCAACCTTTGAACTCTTGATGTTTATTTTTTATTTCCTAACCCTTGGCTCAAGCGGGACCGATATGTGAGTACATTTGTCGTTTTGATTAGGTTACGTTTTTATAACTATGGGCGAAGGAATACAAAGGAACATTTGTACAACGTTAATTGTTTATAATCGTCTAAATTAGAAAATGTTCTTAACGTTACTAGAGTGAACGCCCACCTTTTAGGTTTGAGATCTTATAGCTGTTCTTCCTTATGTTGTGTGATTCTGTGATCAAATTTTATTTGGTATCTTAGCGTAGTGTTTACGCTGGCTATTTTCTGATGTATTGTTATTCGATTTCGTTATGTTATCAATTCCACATCGTTAGTTTGTCTGGTGTAAGTTTTGACTATTTGTTACGCAACCTTTCTGCTAAATTGATAGAAATTCGTTCCATATTGTTATTTCAGTTTACGATCATTTATTTTGATACAATAAATGGCCGATAACCATCACCTTTGGTTTTTCGTGGTTTACTTGTCTACCCTTGAAGACAAACTGTAAAGAAGTGCCACCCACTAGTTGGTCGCGACACGCCTAGAACTCGTTTTGGAATTTGCTAGTCGCTGCAAACGCTACACTCTGGCTTCAAGACGATCGGTCTCTTGAACTTGCAAGAATGGCAGCCCTATGCCAGGATTCAGAAAAATTATAGGCCTTCATGGTAGTGCTGCAAAATTGTCCCGATGATCCAGAACTTTTGAGTGTTCTATCCGAGTCGTGTGACAAAATCACCAAAGGAAGATGCTTGGGGCCATGGTTTTGGAAACGCTTTGGGTTCACGATATATGGTCGAGACGAAGTTCGCAATCTGAAGAAGACGATGGGCGATGACTGTCCACTGATGACAAGGTCAAGTTAGATCCAGAGAATGACAATCTGGCCGTCATTCACTCCAAGCGATGTGCTCTATTCAAAGATGTCCGTGGCTGGAGGATGGAAGAGGGTATAGACGAAATGGATCCGTCAGTTAACTAGAAAGACTTGGAAGAAAGCGTGTGATGATGTATCAAGCAAAACTTGAATAAAATGCTTGAACTCGACTACTCGTGGTTGCAATAATCAGAAACCGAACTAGTGATTTGGGATAGGATAGCCAAGGGGTCATGATGGCCATTTTGAACACCGTCGGTAATTAATCGCAACACAAAATGAATTGTTATTTTTCTTCAATACGTCTTTGATGAACTGGATAAGGTCAGGTGGGACGCAATCTTAGGCAAATACTGTGAATGGTGTACACGAATTGACGTTCGCATTCCTCTCGGTATCCACGTCGTCGAGACAAAAGTGCCAGTTGTCTATCTAGCCGTAAACTGTGTCGGCTGTCTGCACTGTGACCTTCAATTTGTATTCACCATTTCCGAGGGACGACATTGCTAATTTCGAATCGAATCGGGACATAAAACCGATATTATTGCAATGGAAAGCTAGTGCGGTTAAGCTTCACGATGGATCCAAACCTTCGCGAAAGTGTGCTCATGTTCGTTTGTGGTGCCATGGTATATTTTAACAACGACACCCCCATGTTTCGCGAACTAGCCTACTCGCGAAGCCCAAATTCTATTATCCGAGAAGGCATGGAAACAGCGGAAACTTGTAGAGTTGCAACGCCTTACCGGTTCGGAGACTTGGACAATGACCAAAAACAGGCTGCAGACGAGATGCGCAAGCAGTTGGGGTTGAAGTTGCAACCTAGTATTCGAGAAAGATCTTTTTGTTGTGAATAGTTTGAAATTTACAAGAGCATGAAAGACACATGGCTCGAACATAGCACATACAGTGGTAAAAAAAACGTGGTTTATTATCAGAAGGAGGTGGACCAGATGATGAATACACTGGGAATCCCAGCCATTAGCTTATCTGAATTGCTCAAAAATGACAAAGCTGCAGCGGCCTACGATCCACTGGAGGACATCACCCACTTTCCCAATTTTTGCGGATGTGGGCTCCGGCACGAATACAATCTCCCCTGTCAAGGTTTATTGGCCAGTAGATTGGTGGAGTTCGTGCGGTCCAAAGAGATCGCGGCTAATACGACCCGAGAAAAGGCAGATAACGCAACAGTGGATCTACATGAAGACAAAGCCACACAGATTTCAGTAGACCTAGTGCCGGCCATATTTGAAGACGAAATCACTAAAGACTCAGATGAAGACGACGACCTGGGTGTATTATGAGAGCCAACAGGAGAGCTGTATGGCGACGGTTCTTCCTAACTGACCTAGACATTTACAAGAGCTTTTTTTATTTACCTTGTCAGGATTTTTTCGCGAGTTTTTAATCAAGATCATCGATCAAAGAGAAAACAATTACAACTTTTAGTCATCGAGTTACTTCTTTTTATTTGTACCTAGCCCAACTATTAGTGATAGCTGACAGTTTCGATAAGATTTCCGTCATCGAGCTACTTTACTTTTTTCACTCTAGTCCATATCATAAAGATTGTGTATTGTAAGTGTTAAAGTGATGTTTTATTTTGCCTTTGATATTTAGTCATCGAGCTACATTACTTTTTTGGTATCTAGCCTAACTCTTAGTGATGGCGGACAGTATCGATAAGATTCTGTGTTGCAAGTGTAAATGGTGATGTTTTATTTCGCCTACCTCTGATATTTAGTCATCAGACTACTTTACTTTGCCTGTGATATCGGTGCTGGGACAAGTGTCTCGATGTCGAGAAAACAAGTATCATAGCTTCCAAGGTAACCGTACGAAGTTGTCAGATGTCTTCCAAGCACGACAGACACTCCGAGCTACACATGCAGCTAACGCGTCCACGTTTCTAGTCGATTGTGCCTCCAATAAGGCAGGTAGGTAATCGCACTCATCACACACTGGCATGGGAAAAAGGATGATGCTGGGCCATTGCAGAGCTGCACAATAATTGTGCCACTCAGCCATTTCCGTCTGCAAAAGGGTGCAAAGCTAGAAAATGACAAATAAGCCACGCGCAGGTACGAAAAAAGTCTGTGTCGTACCCGCCACGGCACGAATGGTATCTCGTATTGTAAGAATCCAATAAGGAAGCAAAGACTTTGCTCATGTTGCCAGGAACTGGATACCAATGACGTACTCGACCTTTGAGGTCACAGTACTGTGGTCTATTACTCAAATGTCCAGGCGGTGTCATACCCGTTGGGAACGAATTCTGTTTAGACATCGCGCTGTGCGTGTCGCACACTAGACTTGTTTCGAGCAAGCCCCAATCCATAGCGCGTTCTGTATTTCGCACGCACTTTAAAAGATATTGCCAAGTTGCCTTCAAGTGAGCACCGGTGTCTTCTCTCGCTCCTACGCATTTTCAAACCATCCAACGATATTTTCCTTGGCGCATCGAATGTGAACATTCTCGATGTCATCTTTTGCGACGGACCAATCATTTCTATAGGTTCTAGCCAATGCCACTTGGTTTTCTAAGGGGGACATGATTTCGCATCAGACCAAGACTTAAAGGGCTTGTGAAGATGCAATCATCATAGAAGCTGATATTTTCGCAACACGTGCGATATTTTTAATACTTTCTTTTAAATTACCTCCACCCTTAAAACAGACGTCATATGAGACGCGCCTGGAGAAGCATTTGTGTCGCATATCGTCAATAATAATATTTAGGAATTCACACCTGTATTTGGATCTCATTGTACACGTTCTTTATTGTGACGTAGCAAGAGGATATGTCAACATCTACGAATCGTAACCCACGTGATTTTGCCATTTGAAATGTGATCTGTGTTGTTTCATATTAAGGCCAGATTGTTACCAAGCAATGAACACGTGCCAGGAAAGTACAGTTCACTTAAGTACATGTGCTTTTAATAATTTACCATATGTGCGTCCAAGTTTGGACAACTCTCATCTTGTCAGCTGTTTAGCGCGATTGACAAAAAAGACTTGGCGAGAGAGCGACATGTATGAAGTTATCGAGGAGGTACTCAGGGAAGGACATGGCCACCACTACATGTACGTGTTTACTCAAACCAGTGGGGTATCAGTTAAAAAAATATCTATTATGCATGGCGACCATTGACGGATAAAAGATTTCACCTCATCTCAGCCTACCCGTATTCCTTCAGTCATCACCAGTTTTTGATTCACCGTAAGCACGGATATTTCTTGTTGATTAGTCTACAAAAAACAATGGCTCCTCTGGGAGCCACCACATGCATAAAAGTCATTGATCTAATTTGCTTTTCCTCGGGGTATTGTTTGAATGAAAAAATGGATACTAATTGATCCTAAGTGAAACTTTTAGTTGGGTTTTCACGTTTTCCGTTTGGGTCGAAACATTATTTGATAGATCTGAACCCAAAGACTTTTAGTTTAGGTTACGTTTTAAGATAGGAGTGGGTTTTAAAGTTTAAAAAACCTGACGCAAACATGCGAAAAATCCAATTAATTTTGTGAAAGAAACACAGTTCTGTGTATTCGCACGCAATTATGTGGACCTGTTACTTCAGCGAAGGGGCAAAAGGAAAAAAAAAGATTATATTGTAGCTAAGAGCATTCTGCCTATAATTTCCTTACACGAAATCATTGCTGTGCCTGTGCAAACTCTGATTTTGAGGTTGTCTTATTTATTTCAGAACCCAAATGGCGAACCGTACTCGAGTGGTTCCTGTATGTATTGACACTTTAGAAATCACAAACAGTAAGCAACGATCTCTAAATTGAATGTTCGTAACATGCATTTGGTCCACAAACTTACAGTGAAAAGAACTCCAAACCAAAAATGCACTATAACAGCTTCTGAACAGAATGCAATGAAACCCAATAAAACATAACAGCCAATGAACACAAACTTTTAGGAACATGAAAAAAACCCTGAAGAGCATAAAGAACAAAACGCCATGCAAAAAATTCACTCAAAAGGCAATCTACAAGTGAGTAAAAACCTGGCGACAAGAAAATCCAGACATGTCCAAACCGGATGAAATGGAAAGAAGAAGAGTTAGAATGTTCACACGAAACAGAGGTTTTTGTCAATATATTTTTGACCTTCATCACCACTCATATTCCCATTCCAATTATAAACTTTGACCGTTATGGGGCAATAGCCTCAGAGCAGCAACAGCAGGATTTAGAAGACTTTTATGAAGTAATTGCATCAGAACAGGACCAGGATTTAGTGGCTGATTTTGATTTGTCTCTACTTGATGTGTAAACGAGGCATTGCAACAAAAAGACGCTTCTCCACTAGGGAGTAGCATAATTTCCACACACAATAGACTTTTCCTTTTTCACATTGCATATTTTCGTGGTCACAACAACACGATCTCCCCTCCGAATTGACAAATAGCCTCAGTTGTCAAAACCCAGTGAATTCACTATAATCATCAATTTCAGTACTGGCTTCCCATGGTGCCTCTTGCTATTGTCCGAACTGCGGAGAAATCAAAATGGTGTCGTCAAGGTTGAAAAAGGCTACCAAAAAAGATGCACAAACAGCACTCCAAGAGGCCTTGGAGGAAGCAAATGAACTACTTGAGAATAGAGAAAAAAGCTGAAAAAGAAGCGGTTCCGAATTTTTCGGGATCCGTTGAGTGGGAAAAGGAAAAGCCACTATCCGTACAAGCCCAGATTTCAAGACAGTCGCAAGCAGCCAAGTTCAAGCGGCAAGTACATGTTGAAACATATTATTCATTTATAATTATCACGCTTCATGGCATTCGTTGCTGCTAAAATCATTAACCTTATGTACTTCTAGCTGTCTTTCCTGTAAGAAAGTAAACCCTTTTGCATCTAGATCCAGTTCAAATGGCAGATGATTCGGCGGATTTTGAGGACTGCGACATTGGCCTGGATCAACAGTACATGCCAGAATCATCTAGCGTAGACGGTAACCTTTATTTTATGCACATGAAACTGGTAGCCACAAATTGATGCTTGTAATTTTAAAATTTGTTAGTGTCCGCTATAAGGGAAAGATAGAATGTGTGACTCACCACCTGGAAACGTAGGGGATAGTTAAAGAACTGGTTTCATTTGATGATTTGAGGTTTTGCAAAAGTGTGATTTACATTTATTACTTTATTTTTCTGTTATGTGTTAGCAGCAAGTGGAATTTTTTTCTCCGATAATCCCAGACATTCCTAACCTATGAAAACATTAATTATGAACATTTAGTTTTGTAGGCAATTAGACAATCCTCTCTGCTGGTGCAGGAGAAATCTGTGATGCACGAAACATTTTGTATTTTCCTAATAAATAATAATAATTCATAGGTTGATTTCTGTCAGTAATATATTATGTAGACTACATAGAAGCAGTATAACAATTCAGAGATGATATTAAATTACATTTTTATATTTCATGCAATATTTTTGTTCTTAAATTTTCTTCTACATACTTAGTCAAAGAAGGCCATCATACTATGGAGACCTCTTCATTGCCAACAACCATGATGTAGACAGGCACATGAAGGCAGTCTATGCAAAGAAGTCCAAATTTGCTTTTGCGGGGCCTGCTGAATCATTTTTCCGTTTGCTCTCCACCAGCGATAAAGAGGATTTTGCTTCCCTGAGCGATGTCCTTCGTGAATGCTTTTCATCTAAAGATCGTGTTTGGCGTATGCGTCAGGTCCTCTCCTCGAGAAAACAAAGACCAAACGAGTCCTTACATGAGTACATTGAAGACCTCCAGAATGGCTTTGACTGTCTTGAATTATCGGAAGAGGAAAAAGTCTGGTTTTTTACTCAAGGTTTACGCCCAGATACACAGCGAGAATTGCTCATGCGCCAACCCCGCATCTTCAGAGAGGCAGAAAATGCTGCACGATTAACTCAAACAGTTCAGCAATCCCTGCAAGATACCAAAGGAAATGAAACCCTTTCCCGAATGCAGCAACAACTTGACACTCTTGTTTCTAGTCTAACCAATAAGGAGAAACCAAATGTAAATGCTATCTCCGCTTATCAGACCTCGTCTCAGACTTCTGTAGAAGAGAAATTTGCACATCTTGAGAAACAAGTCATGTCTCTCATTAATGGTGCACTCTCCCACAACACAGCCATAGCAGCCTATCAACCCACGCCACGAGTAACTACACCCGTGACAATCCAAAAGGATGAAATTAATTGCTTGCGTGAAGAAAACCACCAACTGAGGGCTGCTCAGAGAGATCAACTCCAGCGTGGAAGAAGCAATGATAGCTACAACAGAAATAGATCATCACTTGATATCAACTCTGACTTGTCTCGCGCACTAGAGGAGATCCGACGAATGCAATCATGCATGGATGGATTTATGAGTACATATGCTTCTAGAAACAATTGTCAGGACCAGTCAAGAGCTCGAACACGCGACGGCAGACCGATTTCTGAGCATCGTGGAAGAACTGGTCACACGAGACAAAACTGTTTCTCGAGAAATGAAGAGCGACGTTGAAACCAAGGACAGTGAAGTGGTCAGAACACTACATGATACCCAACACAGGTACCACGCATCGCTGGCATCGATTCAGCTTCATCAACCAACCCAGTGGTCGCTCAGTTTGCCCATTACGTCCCTACTACTGTGAACTCTAACGAACCGGAGCCAGACCATGATTGCCCACATTCTGAAGTTATTGACACCCACGACGATATCCCTCTTCCTGCCCTCGTAGAGATTGATGACGTCTGTGTGGCAACTTCAACAGAGGAACCTTAACATGGTCCTAATACCAACGTTGTTATTTCCGAAGACATCAAAATCGCTGGCCTGTTACCAACGAAACTCTCCACAAAAACTATACCTTCAAATACAAATGCAAAGCCACCTCAGGTGCCCCTACCCCTAGGAGACCACGGAAGATCATCCACCGTCTCCTCCGCCCGCATGTACCATGCGAAATGACGACCTAGATATTATGCTTAATCCTAAAGACTTGTCATTACATGGCAACATCGCTGGAGTTCCCGTTAAACTTTTAGTTGATACAGGCGCATCCATTACTGTCCTCAACGCTGCCTTGTACCACACGCTACCAAGTCTCCACAGGCTGAAAACTTCACCAAGCCCCGTTCCAGCAATCAACACCGTTAGCAGCGAAAAATTACCAATTATAGGACAAGTTACTTTGCCACCAAAAGTTGCAGGACGGAACTATGAGTGCAAGATGTATCTTATTGAAGATCTGGGTTTTGTAGTCTTAGGCAGAGATTTCTTGGAAACCAAAAGGTGCTGTTATAGACTTTCGTCACGGAACAGTCCAGGTAACTAACAGAGACCCACAAGATCCCGCGGCTCTACCCCAGGTTGTTCGCGCTATAGCAGCCTATGTTATTCCTCCTAGAGCAGAGACCATCCTTCCAGTTCAAGTTGTCCAGCCCTCCAATGCAGAAACCGCTGGTCTGATTGAACCTAGCCCCCAACTAGCTACCAAGTACAGCATTTAGGGTGCCTCTGCACTGGTCACCACCACTGCCACAGACGAAAATGTTCCTTTCCGCATCCTTAATCCCACAGCTAGACCTGTGATGATCCGCCAAGGTACAACACTTGGCGCATTCACCCATGGATGAGATTACTGGTATCCACGAAGACCAGAACCCCTCTCCTAAAGCCGACCCTCTGCCTTCAAATGACTTGAAGTCCCACATTGATTTGTCTCACACATGTCTAACGGAGAATCAACAGGATGCCCTACTATCCATATTACAGCAGTACCGGGACGTTTTTGCTCTATCCCCAGATGAACTAGGACGTACGGATGTCATCAAGTATATAATTGATATACGAGACTCACCACCCATCCGTGTATGCCCGTACCGAGTTCCCGAAATAAAGAAAGCCACGGTCGACGAACACATCAACGAGATGCTCCAGAGAGGGATCATTTGCGAGTCTACTAGCCCATGGAGCGCACCTGTGGTTTTAGTTGGCGATTTGCCTATTAATTAAGTTATTCAATAGTTAATCCCAAGAGAATTAAGAAACATATATACATCCTTGAATAGATGGGATTCACGGTCCTAATAAGTCTTTACAAATCCTCTTGCTGACCGCTTTCTGAAGTTGTTGTTGTGGAACGAGCGTGTGTGCAGGCGTGTGGAATGTGAGATGGAATGTGTGTGAGTTATGTAAGTCAGTTTTACTACATAAGCGTGTTACATTCCCGTTGCATCTTAACGGCTGTTGAATAAACGGACTTGTTGAGTGTAGGTCGTCTTCTTGAAAACTACAGTTGTGTTGCTTTTCGCTTGATCGCCTGTTTGGCTCCTTGTTTAGTTGCTTTGAGTCCACCTTTCCAATTGACTTTGTTACCCTTAACACCTGCTTTTAACCCTTTCACACCAGCTAAGGCAGATTCAGTTATGACATCTCTTAAAATGGTAGGTCCTTTTGTCTTTATCTCCCTCCAGGCAGAGTCGATCATTCCACCACCACGTTGCTTTCTCAAGACGAAAGGTCGAAATCATATCAATCCGTTACCAATCATACTTTTTGAAATGAAATGTGACTGTAGTGACGCCTTGACCAAATGTGATGAGAGATTGTGTTGCTTCAGACACTTGCACTTCTATAATGTCCAGTAACTCTTTATGTAGCGGTATATATTGAAGATGCTCAGGTTCGAAGTAGTAGGTAGCTCTTCCTTCAGGTTTCTAATCCACTTCACGAATGAAATCTGTCACTTGGTCACCCAGTACACTGCTACTTCCCACGTTAGAGTACACGTACAAAGAACGAGATGTGGGTCCAACCACACTCTTGAATGAGTGGTTCAGATTGACGAACCTTCAGTTGACGTCCAAGCTTAGTCTGATGTAATTACTCAACTCTCCATCTCGCACTCCAGGAATAATCCAATATCTTTGAGGGTATTCTGTGGCACCTGGGGTATCCTGTGAAGTCCATTTTACCTTTACGTCATTTGAATAAGGGATGACATTACCACATGTTTCCATCACAATATTCGGCCCCATTTTAACAGCAAACTGAGGGTCTGCAACCGCAGGGTCTTCTTTAAACCAACCCATTTCAAACGCTAACTTTTTATGAATACACACACAAGGGCCCTTTCATCCAGTCAGCTTCTTCAAACGGTGTCGACCAAAGTCATGAAATTCAACATTACTCACAACAATGATGACATCATTGTTCTCCACGCTGTACTTGACATAAAAAGAGTGACGAGTTGACACGTTCGTCTGGCCGTCAACAGACGTGAATCCAAGAGCTCTGTTTGCTCCAACTTCATTTTCTATCCGTTTTTTTCTAAACCAACTGACCACTGTATTCATAAAATCAAACCCAGTCATCATGTTCAGATCTACGTGATCATTCACCTCACATAAAAGAAACGATGCATCTAAGTAATGTCTGGAAGAAAAGTCCCTGGTAGTAGTATTGTACCATGAGTTATACACAAGAGGTATATGCTCAGTTAACCACGACGGTGATGCATTCTTTGGATCTGGTACAGAGATGCTTGCCAAGGCTACTTTCCAGTTTCCCTCTAAACGCATGGGTCTAGGGAGATGCACTTTAAAACTGTTGCTTGCGTTGTTTGGAAACTCTTTCAAGCTACTACGACTTGGTAACGCGAGGTAAAAGTCACTCATTTTGCGAGACACGTCTCCAACCAACTGTTGTACTTATCTGGCCATCCTTTTCACTAGACCAAGACTTTATCTCCTTTTCGTTTGACGATTTTGTCGATGCGAAAGATGTCACCGTCTCTCACAACAACAACAACAAGTCTCACAGATACCTGTTGTAAATCCTGAGCATAAAATGTACCTTGAGTCGGTGTACCATCCCATTCTTCAATCTTGTAGGTGGAAACAGTCCCTTTACGTCACTTTACGATTGTATCCTTTGACCAACGTTTGTAGGAGAGATAAAAAGCTAAGAGTGTTCTTGACTGTGAAATAACGGTATAGACGTTGCTTGAATGTCCTATTGAATCGTTCCACCACACTAGCCTTGGTGTCAGCACTTGTAGAGAAATGCTGAATGCCTTTACGTGACACGAGACTCTCAAACGTCTTGTTGTAAAACTCCTTCCCATCCTCTGTCTGTAAGTTGATGGGTGTTGTTCGACCTTGTTTCAAGATCTTTTCAAATGCTTCTGTCACAGCTTGTCCTGTCTTGTCCTTGACGGGTTCCACCCACACGTTTTGAAAACACATCTACCACCGTTAACAAATAGCGATACCCTCGATTGTATTTGGCAATGTTATTCACTTTGATTAAGTCAACCGTCCACTGTTGATCAATACCAAACACCACCACAGGTAAAGTCGGAAACTTAAGTCGACAGGGTTTGTGTAGTGTATACCCCAAGTCTTTTTGTAAAATTTTACGAGCTCGAGCAGTAGACATTCCATTCTCTTTAGCAAATCTCGTTACTTCTCCATAACTACCAGGGTTCACAGGATCGTGATACTTTTCCAATATGTCATCGTCTGGATAACCGGCTTCCCAGATAGTTGATCTAACCTCTCGAACATAGAGATTCCAAATGATCCTGTTTGTTTCTCTAACCACAATATATATATATATCACAAAACGAAATATGCCTTTGGTAACATCAGCTTTATCAAATACCTCCACAATGTCACTCGCAATATCAGAGGGGATTTGGATGTTAGAACCATATCTCTCGTAAATTCTCTTACTCACCAAATCAGACCAACAACATTCGTCTTCTATGGTCAAAAATGAAATGACTTATTAAACACTCACTACGTTATAACTTTTACAGTACAAGGACCTCAATCTCATTTGGGTCTTCAAATCCATAAATACCAAAACCTCTCCAACCTTTATTACAACACTTTTTGCCTGGCTGCCACTTTAACACCTCTACCTCAGAAAGATCGTAAAACGTTTCATGCATATCTTCTTTACAAAAATCGCATAAGACGTATGGAGGGATACCTTCTTCAAGATAAATGCCATTAAAGAAAAGCCTATCCTTCCACAAATCTTGTTGATGTTTTACATTAAAAACTAATTTCTCCATCTCAAGACAAAGTTCCTTATACTCTTTCTCATAGTTCTTAGTTAACTCGATCAGTCTAGCTTTCTCTTCTTCCTCAATGACTCTGGCTTTGATCAGTTGGTTGGCCATGGCATGTCCAAAGATAATTGGCTCCATCAAGTCTCAGATAGCTTCTTTCTGCATGTCTGTCAAACAAACGTCCGACTGCTTATCATAAACTATGAGAGACGTATCCGCTGCATCCATGATCGGACATCTATGACGAGTGAATATGAAATTAGTACGAGTTTCATCATATTCCAGTTGATACCAATCACGAATAAACAGGAACACGTTGGTGTTTTTCTTGATCATCTCCAAGACAGATCCGCCTCAGTCAGGCCTCTTCCACAGGACCATATTCATATGCAAGACAATGTAATGACCGTTTATGGTACAGAAATGATTGTCAAACAGGAATAGAGCCACCTCTTACTCTCTGGTACATGAATGTCAAAAGATCCTATCTCATCTTGTATATCTGCTAGATTCGTCATCCACTCTTTCAATGCATTCAAGTTTGTGCAGTACTTCATTTTGTCAACTTTAGAGAAAGCTAATCTCCAATACTTCATTAGCGGTCAACTTCCTCAGGGTTGTCAGACGGTTTCTCTATTTCGTCTTTGATAACTTTCAGCTTTTCAAGAAACTTGGTGAGAGCTGCTTCAATGTCAACAATTGACTCTGTTACTAAGTAGATTTGTGTACGTTCAACAGCTTCCAAAACAGTCTTGAATGGTCCAACACACGCATTGGTTAATTCCTGACTCTTCATTATGAATTAACTAAGCTCACATTTCATCTCACTCTTACACATCTCCCTCTTATTTCTGATTTGTTATCTCTGACCGTTCACAGAGTTTGTTTATGTGTCAGTTTCTAGCTAAATCAACGATTGGATATCAGCAGTAAATCACAGTTCACCCAAGGGTCTTATATTAACTGAGAACAAACCAGTATTCGTTATCTCTGACCAATCACACAGTTTGTTTACGCGTCAGTTGCTAACTAAGTCAACAATTGGATATCATCGAAGGGTCTTATATTAACTGAGAACAAACCAGCAATATTGTTTCTTCACAAATCATCGACATGGCTGAAGCAAAGACTGACGTAAAGACATCGTCTGAGTTTGTAAATCCGTGCGATCCTAACGCTATTCTACCTATCTCAACCGATCATTCTCATCTTGTGAACTCCAGTGGAGAGTTTGGTCCAGAAAGTTATATCAATACTAGTGCTTATTCTCCTGCCAAGTATCCAAGGACCAAAACAACCAAGAAACATAAAGCCAAAAGTGTCGATGAAGACTCAAAGAAGAAAGTCAGGAAAAACTTCGCTTTGAAACTTCCTGAACCACAAGGTAATCAAAATACTCTTGATAGTTGGTTGTACAAACCCATCAACCCTACCAGAGTCAGATTCTGTGCTCATGTCGTAGTAAGAGATTATACCCAGCTATGTTGGTTTGCTTTGTGCATGGACAACAATTCCACTTAGAGGATACACTTTCCCAGCTAGTGAATTTGCAATCAAAAGAAAAGAACATAAACTTGAACTGAAGCAAAAACATAAGTGGAGACGATCTCACACCAAGAGTCAAGAGAGTTCAAAATATACTTGACACTTTGGCAAGAGAAAACACTAACTGTTCTACTTTGTCTTAGAGATTCCAACCATCCAAGGAAGTACGCTGCAAATCATAAAAGTTGAACAAGATGACGAGCTACAAGAATTTGATCCTGATGCATTTCTTGAAGCCATACCTAAACCAATCAACTCTAAGCAGACCAAACTCAAGTTTTTCCCACAGTGTCCCAGGTGTCTTGTTGAATTGAAAAAAGCAGTCAAACTCAAAGATGGAACCATATGGAAATGTTATCATTGTCCCACAAGCCGATTGGACACCAAGTGTTACGTGACCTGTGGTGAAGATGAGATTGACACCTATCTCCAGCAAGTTGAGAAGCAAACTTACCCATGCTTTGTCAAAATTCCCAAAGAGAAGTTCCGATGTGAATGTAATCTCTCTTTGGTACTTGCCATGTCCAAGTCAGAAAAGAATCGCAACAGACTCTACGTAAAGTGCCCAAAACGCTCCTGTAATATCTTTCAGTGGATTGATGAAGTGCCTGATGGTTTGGTTCAAGAAATACTCCTGCCAAAACTTGAGTGATTTAAACAATTAAAAAGAAGTCCTAAATAAACATATATGGTTGCTGTTAAAACGCGTCTCTTTTTTCATTCTGTAAGTATCTTGCCACATGTACCCGTCGCCCTATTACCAGTTCCTCGTGCCCAGTTTCCAGTCCCTTGTGTTACTCTGATTGGTACAAAGAAACCACTCAAATATATCCTTTGGTTTGTATGACCTCTATGACCTCTGACGCATGACCTCGTGTCATTTCTGATTGGTAAAAACAAACCGACCACGATTCGTTTGATTTATTACTAAAGCGACATTCAACTCACTTGTGCAGTACTTCAAGTTTCTACAAGAGGCCAAGTCTTTACTTTCTACAATCAAAATGTCTAACACAAGTCGCGTCCAAAGTATCAAGTACGATCCTTTTTACGCTTTATATTTATTTCATCTCGACGTTTCATAATTTTCAATCCAACTTCTTGTTTTTAGCGTTTCGTAATTTTCAATCCAACTTCTTGTTTTTAGAATTTCGTAATTTCAATCCAACTTCTTGTTTTTAGCATTTCGTAATTTCAACCCAACTTCTTGTTTTTAGCATTTCGTAATTTCAATCCAACATCTTGTTTTTAGCGTTTGGTAATTTCAATCCAACTTCTTGTTTTTAGACCAGTAAAGGTAATCATGTGCACTCAACCGCATAAAAAAGAAGCAAACGATGATCTGCTGCCGACAGAATATGCCTGACAGAATATGCCTGATGCGAAAATCAACCAGCAGATGACAAAGCTTTGGTACTTCGGTCGCGTCATTTCCTCGTCTTCGGGATTTCACGCGGAGTACAGGTCAGATGATCTCTTTTTCTAGGAGACACTTGCGAAGCCACCAGAATGATTATACGATTGACCAAGCAACATCTCTATGTTGAATTTCCTTTGCCAATCTTGTCATCTTTGTCATTTTGTCACGCTTTCTTGCCTTTTACAATTTTTGAATTTTAATCAAGTTTCCTCTCAATTTAATTAAGTTTAATCAAGTTTTTATGTATCTTTGTCACGTTTCTGTAGTTTTTTACGTTAAATAATTAACAGTTAATGTATCTTGTCCTGCTTTTCTTAATTGTTAACACGATCCATGATTGTCTTGAAGATGACAAATGATTCTTGTTTCATGGTGTTATGGAATTTATCAACCGACCTACGATGAAATGCAAAGGACTATTCCTAACCTCACATTTATCGAAGGAGTTCCAAGTGATTTGGAATCTATGATAAACCCATGCATTCGAAATCTTGTGGTCCTCAACGACTTAATGCAAGAGCATAGTAACAATGAAAGAATATCCAGTTTGTTTACGAAAGGATGCCATCATCGGAATCTAAGTGTGATATTTCTTCTCCAAAACATTTTTCACTGCAGAAAAGAGTTGAGAGATATGAGCTTAAATTGTCACTATTTGATTCTCTTCAAATCTCCGTGGGATAGCAGCCAGATTAGTCACTTGGCTAAGCAGATGTTTCCTGGAAGTAGTAGGAAAACACCGGTTCTGCCAAGGGGCGTAGGGGCGTTGATGACGTCACAATACCCTAAGGGGTTGACATCATAATCTAAAAATAAAATAGTGACGACATCGGGATGGAGGGTGTCATTGGAAGTATTAGGTCATAATCTTAAAATGGGTAGAATGATGTCATAGAATTATTTTTAGTACCAGAGGTCATGTGATGTTTTCATTATAAATACGTTGAAACCTCAAAAGGTATGCTATCTTGAGCAACTAGCAAAGGAAGTTGAATACACAGCTTGAAATCATGATTGGTAAATATCAAAGAAGAAATCTACTGGTGGATGAAATTGAAATACAAGCACTGCTGGTAAGAAATAAAATTGCAGACATTGTACAAGATGAATTTGCCCGAGAAATGAATTACCTGGTGTACGAAGAAGTCAGGCGTTGCTGTGAGGGATGCCAAATCGACAACCCAAGTCAGATTCTTCATGATTGCATGATAAAGGAGGAGGAGGAAATATGGATCTGTCATTACGAGGAGGCAAAAAAACATTTTAAAGTTCATAAAGTGTGGTCAGCGATTGAAAGCCAAATACATAAAAAATTAGATGTTTATCTGGAGGACTCGTGGTTGAAGTATTTATTTCACCTGGTCAAAGTGGATGAGACAAGTGCATATTTAATGTATAAAAACTTTCAAAGAAAGCAAAACGAAAATCAAGATGAATGCTTGAGACTTGGATGCTATGAAATGATGTGTGAGCATTGTTCTATTCAATTACTTTTGTTGTTTAACGTATTAGATCTGTACAGTACTGAGAACAAAGAAATGATTGTAGTATTTACCTCGCCTTGATAAAGTAGATGAAACAAGAGCATATGAAATGTATAGAAACTTTGAATGAGAGCAAAACGAAACTCAAGACGAATGTTTGAAGTTTGATTGGTATGAGTGCCAGTGAAATAAAATTATAAACACTGTTTGTGTAAAATTAATTGTTTTTCAATAAAGTTTGTTACTTGAAGGAGTTCATTGTTCTATTCAAATAGTTTGTTCAAGCGTAACAGCTCCGTATAGTATTGAGAACAGAGAAATGATTATTAAATTTGGTTTCTGAAGATGGAACACATCTACAGAAATCACATGGCCCCTGCAGCTAGCGGGAAATCGCTTTTTACTGCTTCAAGTCGGGTTGAGGTAAGAAACCTAGTTTTGAACACTGTTGCGTACCCTGATGTGGTTTAACCACATCGGTGTTGCGCAGATAAACTTTTATATGAAAAACATTTTCTCAAAAACATCGGACGACATGGTACAACCGGTCTGCCAACAAATCATATTTGTGTGGTTGTTCATAAATCGAATAACCACATAATAACAGCTTATCCCATTCTATAGGTGGGATACGTGCGTGTGTGTGAATGTGTGCTTGTGTGGATAAATAAACAAAAATTAAACAGGAAAAAGAAAAAAAATCCTAAGACGCGTTTGCATCTAACGTTAGAAAAGCACAAAAAAGCATAAAAGTACATAAAATGAAATAGTGTGCTAAGGATGGTGTGAGAGAATAGTGTGTAGTGTGTAAAGTGGATGGTGTGCTAGGAAAGAAGTCAAATAATTACAAAGATCGAGTGTCAGTATGTGTGTGCGTGTCACTTTTCTGTTCAAACTTAACCGATTTCAAACTTTGCCCGCGCAATTTTAAACAATAGTTAATTCAATTTCAAATCAAATTAATGCTACTTCATTTAGTAATCCTATCTTCTACTAGTAAACTGAGATCAATCACTTGCGAGTATTTCCTTCTAATCAGTTTATTTATTATTCTTGTTAAATGTGAATACAAATTAAATACTTCTTGAATTGAAACCACACGCGAACAAACAAGTCTAGTTTTGAAACTCAAAGGCAAAATTAGCATTGCTTTCAAAATCCTCCGGGCGAAGAAGTCTAATGTTTTTGTTCTTGCGAGTATCCTCGCTAAGTCTTACAATTTCCCTCACCACTTCTTCATTAAAGGTCTCTAGGCTGTCTGTGTCCTCCACCTCGTTTACAGCAATTTGTCTTTCAAATGCTGGTTTCTTTTGCTATTCATTCTGATTCATTTCTTCGCAGTCAGTCAGCCAATTCATCTCCATTCTTTCTTCCTTCACGTCCTCCAACAAAATCTTTGTACAGTCGACAACGTCATCCACCTGTGTGATTAGTGTTTTCAAATCATCCCACTCTTTTAAAGTGCCTCATGGTTTGGTTCAAGAAATACTCTTGCCAGAACTTGAGTGATGTAAACAATTAAAAAGAAGTCCTAAATAAACATATATGGTTGCTGTTAAAACGCGTCTCTTTTTTCATTCTGTAAGTATCTTGCCACATGTACCCGTCGCCCTATTACCAGTTCCTCGTGCCCAGTTTCCAGTCCCTTGTGTTACTCTGATTGGTACAAAGAAACCACTCAAATATATCCTTTGGTTTGTATGACCTCTATGACCTCTGACGCATGACCTCGTGTCATTTCTGATTGGTAAAAAGAAACCGACCACGATTTGTTTGATTTATTACTAAAGCGACATTCAACTCACTTGTGCAGCACTTCAAGTTTCTACAAGAGGGCAAGTCTTTACTTTCTACAATCAAAATGTGTAACACAAGTCGCGTCCAAAGTATCAAGTACGATCCTTTTTACGCTTTATATTTATTTCATCTCTACGTTTCATAATTTTTAATCCAACTTCTTGTTTTTAGCGTTTCGTAATTTTCAATCCAACTTCTTGTTTTTAGCATTTCGTAATTTCAATCCAACTTCTTGTTTTTAGCATTTCGTAATTTCAACCCAACTTCTTGTTTTTAGCATTTCGTAATTTCAATCCAACATCTTGTTTTTAGCGTTTGGTAATTTCAATCCAGCTTCTTGTTTTTAGCGTTTGGTAATTTCAATCCAACTTCCTGTTTTAGACCAATAAAGGTAATCGTGTGCACTCTACCGCATAAACAAAAAGCAAACGATGATCTGCTGCCGATGTTTATAACAGAATATGCCTGATGCTAAAATCAACCAGCAGATGACAAAGCTTTGGTACTTCGGTCGCGTCATTTCCTCGTCTTCGGGATTTCACGCCGAGTACAGGTCAGATGATCTCTTTTTCTACGAGACACTCGCGAAGCCACCAGAATGGTTATACGATTGACCAAGCAACATCTCTATGCTGAATTTCCTTTGCCAATCTTGTCATCTTTGTCATTTTGTCACGCTTTCTTGCCTTTAACAATTTTTGAATTTTAATCAAGTTTCCTCTCAATTTAATTAAGTTTAATTAAGTTTTTATGTATCTTTGTCACGTTTCTGTAGTTTTTTACGTTAAATAATTAACAGTTAATGTATCTTGTCCTGCTTTTCTTAGTTGTTAACACGATCCATGATTGTCTTGAAGATGACAAATGATTCTTGCTTCATGGTGTTATGGAATTTATCAACCGACCTACGATGAAATGCAAAGGACTATTCCTAACCTCACATTTATCGAAGGAGTTCCAAGTGATTTGGAATCTATGATAAACCCATGTATTCGAAATCTTGTGGTCCTCAACGACTTAATGCAAGAGCATAGTAACAATGAGAGAATATCCAGTTTGTTTACGAAAGGATGCCATCATCGGAATCTAAGTGTGATATTTCTTCTCCAAAACATTTTTCACTGCAGAAAAGAGTTGAGAGATATGAGCTTAAATTGTCACTATTTGATTCTCTTCAAATCTCCGTGGGATAGCAGCCAGATTAGTCACTTGGCTAAGCAGATGTTTCCTGGAAGTAGTAGGAAAACACCGGTTCTGCCAAGGGGCGTAGGGGCGTTGATGACGTCACAATACCCTGAGGGGTTGACGTCATCAAAAATGATGACATCATAATCTAAAAATAAAATAGTGACGACATCGGGATGGAGGGTGTCATTGGAAGTATTACGTCATAATCTTAAAATGGGTAGAATGATGTCATAGAATTATTTTTAGTACCAGAGGTCATGTGATGTTTTCATTATAAATACGTTGAAACCTCAAAAGGTATGCTATCTTGAGCAACTAGCAAAGGAAGTTGAATACACAGCTTGAAATCATGATTGGTAAATATCAAAGAAGAAATCTACTGGTGGATGAAATTGAAATACAAGCACTGCTGGTAAGAAATAAAATTGCAGACATTGTACAAGATGAATTTGCCCGAGAAATGAATTACCTGGTGTACGAAGAAGCCAGGCGTTGCTGTGAGGGATGCCAAATCGACAACCCAAGTCAGATTCATCATGATTGCATGATAAAGGAGGAGGAGGAAATATGGATCTGTCATTACGAGGAGGCAAAAAAAAAAACATTTTAAAGTTCATAAAGTGTGGTCAGCCATTGAAGGCCAAATACATAAAAAATTAGATGTTTATCTGGAGGACTCGTGGTTGAAGTATTTATTTCACCTGGTCAAAGTGGATAAGACAAGTGCATATTTAATGTATAAAAACTTTCAAAGAAAGCAAAACGAAAATCAAGATGAATGCTTGAGACTTGGATGCTATGAATGTGAGTGAAATGGAGTTTTAGTTTCCTGTAAAATTAAGTGTTTTTAATAAAGTTCATGATGTGTGAGCATTGTTCTATTCAATTACTTTTGTTGTTTAACGTATTAGATCTGTACAGTACTGAGAACAAAGAAATGATTGTAGTATTTACCTCGCCTTGATAAAGTAGATGAAACAAGAGCATATGAAATGTATAGAAACTTTGAATCAGAGCAAAACGAACCTCAAGACGAATGTTTGAAGTTTGATTGGTATGAGTACCAGTGAAATAAAATTTTACACAAACAAAGTTTGTTACTTGAAGGAGTTCATTGTTCTATTCAAATAGGTTGTTCAAGCGTAACAGCTCCGTAAAGTATTGAGAACAGAGAAATGATTATTAAATTTGGTTTCTGAAGATGGAACACATCTACAGAAATCACATGGCCCCTGCAGCTAGCGGGAAATCGCTTTTTACTGCTTCAAGTCGGGTTGAGGTAAGAAACCTAGTTTTGAACACTGTTTCGTACCCTGATGTGGTTGAACCACATCGGTGGTGCGCAGATAAACTTTTATATAAAAAACATTTTCACAAAAACATCGGACGACATGGTACAACCGGTCTGCCAACAAATCATATTTAAGTGGTTGTTCGTAGATGAAAGTAGGTCTTCCATTCAAACGTGACCAGAAGCAGAGAAGACTACAGAAGAGACGCAAACAGAAGAAGACAAGTTACCGATTGAGATGGCTTCATGCGAAACTACACTTAAATTCTTAAGTAACATGCTCGAAAGCTGTGCCTCACTTAGCACTCGCTGCCACAAATGCGACGGCATGACCAATGGAGAAAGGTTTTATTTCATCATCAGCTTAAACAAGCAACGGTTGTACACTTTGATCAAGGGAATATGCAAGTTTCATCCCAGATCTCAATATTCCATGTTTTTATGGGACAAGATCAATGGAAACGATTCTATGGACGAAGAACTGATAGCAAAACTCATGTTTGGCGTTGGTCGATCCAGAGTCGATCGTCCAGCGTTCAATTTATTTGCTGGCTGCCATACGCAATGGGCTTTTTTTCAAACATGCACCTTGCTGGATCCAGTACCGGACTTTGCCTTGCCTACGATGTTGAGTCGCTCCCTGTCCGAGCAACATAGCTTGTCGTGGAAAAAGGTGATTTTGAAGCTCAGCGAGGCTCTACAAGATACCATGCTTTCTGACGTAGGTATGTTGCGAGCAATGCTGAATTTTGATCACGCTGGAAACGGAAGAAGTGAATTTGTATGGCTCGGTGAGACTAAAGTGACGAGGGGAAACAATTGTGTCAGAAAGTCCTTCTTTGTGAGTTCCCTAGCACGCGAGTCTGGCCAGCAAGCAGCATACTGTTCTTTCTGATTTTTGGAGTGGATGAACCGCAACGGAATGGTGAAATGCGCCTTGGAATCTTCAAAGCAGCTAAATAAGAAGACTGCAAAGGAAGCTGGCTACCGGCTGCTGGAAGTACGATTGGAAAAGAATGATACCATCGCAATACACTTGACTCGGCTGCATTCATCTTGCAGTCACAAGTTCACGGTCAAGTCCACATTTGATCAATCGTCGGGTAATTTCCCTGTTGTCCCGCCAAAGTGCAAGTCTTCTCCTGCATCTACCCAACGACCATCTAACTTTTCCTTTGTCGGTGGAGGAGAGCTGCATCGAATCCTACTCGTTTGCAAGATGTTTAGTACGTACGTGTCCTATATCAGGCATGCAGATACGCCCAGGGAGATGATAGTGGTGGCCTTGCCGTATATACTGAGAGCTGGAGCTTCACTGAGGATGAAAGCCATGGACATGAATGTACTGAGCGAGATTCACGCGAATGCAATGAACGAGATTGACAAACAAAAGCCAGGCTCGATCAGACCTCCAGTGGCTGCGTTGGACTATCGGATCCAAGAAGGGAAGCGTACGAGACGAAAGAAGCGTAAAGGCTATATCAAGGATATAGAGATGGCGAAAAAGATTCAGACCATAGAGACTTTTGTTGATGGTTTCAAGACTTGCGAGGCTGAACACTGGATTAATTGCCAGCCTCTATTCTGGGAGGAGTGTGACTTGGCCATGGAAATGTCGACGAAAGAGAAAGTGCACACATTTGACATTGCTATGGAACACATACCGAGAGCAATGAGGCTCGATATTGCGTCCGATCCTTCAGGAGACATTTTAAGTCCCATCTGTGTGTCTAAAAAGCGGAAAAGAAGCCATTTGGACAGCGAAGATGAAGATGAAATGGGAAAAGATTTGCAGTCATCCCGGAAAAAATGGAGCCGAACGAGTGCGACTTGGTGTAGCGATGATGAGAGTGCCGTGCCCTGAAATGCCAGAAGGTCCCCGGACGTGGAACCATTGCGGCGTCCATCTCGATCCAATATTGGCCATAATTGCAACAAGAAATCGGCATGTCAAACGTTTGTCCCTTTGTCTGTGTCTGCTCATGTCGAAAAAGTTGTTCTCCAAGATTCGAAAGAAGAACCCATGCCACAGACCGAATGTGTCCCATCAAGTGCCCCAATGGAGCTGGACGAGGAAGACGGTAGTGTGAATCCAAGTGAAAGCGATAGCAGCGATGAAAGCAATAGTGAAAGCAGTACCAGCAGCAAAGAAGAGGACGAAGAAGAAGAGCAAAATGTAGATTAAGAGAAGATCTTGCTCGATCTTCACCACTGAATACATCAGTGTGTGATGTTGACAAGAGGGCAGTCAGAGGACAAGGAACTATCACAGAGGGTCCAGTAAGTCTGGAAACGGTTCATCGTGCCATGTGCGTGAGCAAAATCATGAGGGAAGTCGGAGGATTGGGCAAAATAGTTTCCTGTACAGAATTGACCCACACGAGTGGTATATGTTCAGCATTTTAATCCTTGTTGCTGCCTTCCCCTGCCTTCCTGCATATTAATAAAGTGTCTTGCTACATACTAATAAGGTGCCTAGGTAAATCATTACTATTCAAACTGTCTAGGTAAAAATGCATTCCCCCATACTAATAAGTGTTGCTCTAGTAGAATGAAAACAATAAACTTGCCCGGTCTTGCCCGCAATTGTGAACCCTGATTGGTTCATGTAGAATCCATTATCTATTCAAAATAAAACCGCGTAGATTTCGAAAGCATCATTCCTTCATTCAACTTGAACTCCCTGGAAAACTTCATTCGATTTCGAAATGTTTATCAACATGGCTTTTTTCACAAACGTTATTGATCTTCAAGCTGCTTTGAGCGCTTGTTTAACTGTCCGCAACTGGGAAATGTTGACGGAAACTGTTGAGATCCCGTAGAATTTCATGCCATTGGCTTTTGCGCGATTGACGGAACTGACTGTACAAGAACTTGAAGTAAGTTGAAATGTTTAGCTCGATCTGTTTTTTCATTCTCTTTTTCTTAACCGATAGTCTTATTAAACCAATTTCTCATTTCTTTTACAGATTCCATCCGATCACACCAAAGATGTTTTGCCAACATTTGAGGTTATTCCTGAAACCACGATAATGGTAAGTGAGATGCTTTAATAAGTTTGCTAAACTTTCTCCTCATCACTGCTCCCACTGAGAAAACAAACATGCGAGTGAAACGTTCTTAAGTTTACTAGTTGATTTCTAAACTTTCTTCTCATAACTATACTAGAGCGCAACTCTTAGATCATTCAAACATTGCTTTAAATAACCGTTAAAGATTCAATTCTCTCTCCATGACCACATTTTTTATTCTTTTATCACAGGCGTGGCACTCGAAAATGTAAGTTATTTGCGTGAACATGTTTATTGTTAAGTGACTTCAGGTGTTCTACACTCCTTTAATTGGACTCTATGGTTTGTAATGTTGTTAACGTCAATTTTTTTTCGTTTTTAGGATGATCAAAACTGCGCATTATCACCGGAGACTGTAGATAACTTATTTGACGAGGTAAGTTTTTCTTTTATGATTATGAAATTATTTTCATTGCAAGATGACTGCTGTTGTTGTGTCCTTTGTTCAATAAACTTAAGTACTTCTCTGTACTTATTTTCAGTGGTATGGTGAAGACATTCCGATTTGGAACCGCGTGGAAACCGTAAGTGATTTAATTTATGCTACGTACTAATTAAGTCGCTCAAGTGGTCTGAACAAAAGCTCACTTTTCGTTTCATTGTTCGTTTTGTTCGCTTTTGGAGAATCAATGAAGTTATCAGAAGAGATCTGATCAAAAGCTCAATTCTCGTGTCAAATAAAATGTCAGTAAGAGGTTTCCTTATCGCAACGGAGATGTATTTGCGTTTTGTTCCAAACGCATTTGTTTTCAATTAGAATCTTGGCATAATTCTTTCTTTTTCGTTGACTGATCAAACACTCAACTCTCTTTATGGTCTTTGATGAATGAATCAATTAGACCTGACCGAGCGAAGAAATACAAAATGGCGGATGGAGCAAACGTTGGTTTCCCTAATTTTTTTCATTTTTTTTATGATAAGAACTTATTTATTGGTCGTATAGTTTAGCTTTATACTAAGGCTAGCTAATAATTAGTTGTAGGATGTTCAAACAGGTTCTGGGAAACCTGGGGCCAAAAAACCTCGCAAGGAATATCGCTGTGAGACTTGCGGGAAAACATTTATTCGGCCCAATCATTTAACGACCCATCAGCGCATCCATATTGGGGAGAAACCGTACGAATGCACCCGCTGCGACAAACGGTTTGCTGACAAGTCGGTCCTTAATCGCCACCTGAAAGCGCACGACAAACGCGTTGCCGAGCACACGTTCACTTGTGCAACCTGTGGCGTAACATTTCACAACCGCGCTCCCTACAACGCTCATATTCGCACCGCGCATTCAACTCCACAGCCCACTTGCAAACGCACCACCATGAAAACATCAGATGCTCCGTCCGCGAAAAGATCTAAGAGGTCGGACCAAGCAAGTACCGCTTCAGAACCAGCCCCCACGTCAGCTGTTGTCGCTAGTTCTAGCTGGGAAGCGGATCCACTGCTGATTCCTTCAAACCTCATTCCCGATACCGAAGAAAACATAGCGGACACCTATAGGCAACATTGGCCACAAATTCGTACCCGGTATAGCAGAGGAAACCGCCTGCAAGACTGGTATAATTTTCGCCTGTCCACGATCAGTCCTACAAGCCTCCGCGAGCAGCTGAGCCGCATCTTTTCTGATCAGCCTACCGTGTTTAAAGTCAACTTCGGCTTTGGTTTTATCCTTTGCAACACTGAAACTGGTGCCCTCCAGTACCATCACCCGTCTGCCAATAACAACCTGGTGTTAGAACAGCCGTTCCTGGTCTCCAATCCAGACGATTTAGAACGCCTATATCAGCAGATAGTGGAGATCGATTTCTTGGAGTGGATTTGTCAGCAAAGACCAAATAGTAAATGGGTCGTGGATCTTGTGACGAATGTGACCTGGTTCGTATGGAAACTTCGCGATCATCCGATCGGTCGTGGAAGCCATTCACCTGGTTACATAGCTGAGAATCATGGAATTGCACCTTTAGCCCGCAACCACCAAACCGGCAAGCTTTATCAAGACAACCTGTGTTTCTTCTGCTGTTTGGCCCTCCACAACGGCTGTCACACGAAGAATTTAGAGAGGGACACGAAGCACTATTAGGAGCAATACCGAGAAGCTGGTCTAGCCAAGAAGTTTCATGGGGTGAAGTTAAGCAAGCTGGATGAATTTGAGAAACTGTACGAAGTTAATATTCAAGTGTACAATCTCGCCCGCACACAGACCCACGGTGAAGAAGAAGACGAAGAAGAAACCAGACCTGACATTGCCGCTACACTTCTCCGCCGCTCGCACCGCCATTTCGAAAACCACGCTCTACTTGAACTTGTACGAGAAGCATTTCTTGTACATAAAAGATCTCACTCGTTACAGTAAATTGTTTCAATGTTCAAGATGTGGCAAGTACTGGAAGAGGGCAAGTAATTTAAGGCAACACAAGAAGACCTGTGACGGCAAAGTCCAGCTCAAGTATCCTGGCAGAGCTTATCATGTACCCAAAACCATCTTTTGAAGAACTTGAAGATGAAGGAATTCTTGTCCCAGAAGAAGCACGCTATTTTCCGTATCGCACCACTTTCGACTTTGAGTGCTTCTTTGACAAAGAGAAAGGGCAAGACTTGAAGAGCACAAAAAAATTGAACTGGCAATCGGCGCATGTCCCACTCAGTGTGAGTGTATGCAGTAACGTGCCCAAGTATCAAGAACCGAAATGTTTCGTATCTAACGGTGACCCTAAAGAGTTTATTGAAGAATTTATTCAGTACTTGGTCTCCATCAGCACAAAAAGTTCTTCTCTGCTCCAAGAACAGTTCGCAGAGGTGTTTGAAGCGCTTAATAATGCAGCTGTCTTTAGCCGCGGCGAAACTCACGAAGATCAACTGGCACAAATGCTAGTGGATATGCAAGACGGAAATGAAGAGTCTGGTAGTAATGAAAACGAAAGCGACCAAGAAACCGGAGAAGATAGTGAGGATGAAAGTAGAGGGATTGATTTGATGTCAAGCGATGAGGAGGATGAGGAAGAGATTGAGTCTGAGAACGAGGAAGATCACCCTTCTTAGATGACAAAATGAGTGGATACGATCCGTCATTTTACAGAAGATTAAACATGCAGTTGGATACCTAAAGGAGACAAGAGAGAAGACAGAGGCGTGATGAAATTGCTGACTGTGAAGAAATGTTGTTTGGAGAGGCACAAACCAGTGATAGCAAAGTCTTGAACGAGCTGGCTCAGAAACTGAACGCTTATCTTAGTGAACTACCCGTGCTAGGCTTTAATTCTGGCAAGTACGATCTGAACGCTGTGAAAGAATTTCTGTTCCCGTACCTGATAGAACATCACCCCATCGAGTTCACTGTCAAGAGAAACAGCAACCACATGTGCCTCAAGACAAAATGTCTGAAGCTCCTCGACATTTCAAACTATGTTGCACCTGGCTTCAGCTATGACCAGTTCTTGAAAGCGTACGAGTGCGAGCAGACTAAAGGCTACTTCCCGTACGAGTGGGTCAATGGGCTGGACAAGCTAGAAGAAACATCATTACCTCCCCACGAAGCTTTCTATTCAAACCTGAAAAACCAAAACATCACCAATGAAGAATACCAGTACTGTCAGCAAGTATGGGAAGACAAGGAAATGTCAACCTTTAGAGATTTCTTGGTCTGGTACAATAATCTGGATGCTGTACCTTTCCTCCAGGCGGTGGAAAAAATGAGTGCGTTCTGGCAAGAGAGAAAGATCGATATGTTTAAAGACGGTGTTTCTGTGCCTGGTTTGACCCTCAAGTACCTCTTCTCGTACCTCTCGCCGCAAACCTACTTCAGTCTCTTCGACCAAGCCAATAGCAACCTTTATCACTTGATCAGGGATAACAACACAGGCGGCCCAAGTATCATTTTTCATCGTTACCATGAAGCAGGCAAAACAAAGATCAGGGAAGCAGAGAAAGGCCAGGCTGCTAAGCTATGTGAAAAAATCGTGGGTTAAGATGCGAATGCGCTGTACCTTTGGGCTCTGATGCAGAATATGCCAACCGGAAGTTACACGAGACGGCTGGCGGAAAATGAGTTTAAACCAAATGGCTCTATCAAGATGCCCATCGAGTGGCTGGAGTGGGTGGCACACAAGGAACACATCCAAATCCACCATCAGCTGAACAACACAGAAAAGCCCATCGGTGGTCGTAAACTGCCCGTGGATGGTTTTCATGCGCAGACGTAAACTGTGTATCAGTTCCATGGATGTTACTGGCACAGTCATGACTGTTCACTTAACCGCGGGAAAGAATTCAACGACAAACGCAAGAAACCGATGGCTGAGCTGTTGGAAGAAACGATAGCCAACACCGAGTATAGCGTGGGGCGTAAGCCCCGAAAAGTCCCTTGACGATAAAGAAAGGGAATAGTAAACTAATAACACCGAAACTAACAATGACTGAGTACACGCACCCCTTCCCACAATCCCGCAACACACCACCATGAATTACAATAGCTAATGTTTATTAAGTATATAAAAAAAAGAAAACACTCGATATTAACAGCATTAACACTAAGTAACTAATTCTAAATATTCTATAACAATCTTTTGCTTGAAAATTAATACAATTAATTACTAAACTATTGCGATTCCTAACCTTAACTTAAGAAATTTTAAACCTATACAATAATACGAATGAATACGAAAACTAACTAACTATTTACAAATTATATACAACAGTTCACAGTTCTTTTTTTTTTTCTTGCGTCCTTGTCCTGATCCCAACAACGTCCACCACATACACAACCAACCAAACACCCGTTCAGTAATACTCCCACTTCCAACTTAACTCACCATGTCATAACTTCAGTCAGCCCGTAATTCTTGAACTTCAGATCTCCGGCTTACTCCTGTTAGCTTTCTCGAGCAGCACTTCTCACTCGTTCTCCGGCCACCTTTTCTTTGCACACTCGTTCTCCGGCCACCTTTTCTTTGCACACTCGTTCTCCGGCCACCTTTTCTTTGCACACTCGTTCCCCCCGGCAAATGACTCTTTGTCGTGAATCTAGGGGTCGATTTACTGACGCTTTACAGTAATGAGCAATGTGCTTGCAGCCGCCTTCCTCTTCCTTCTTCTTCTTCTACCCAGGAATATCAACCAACAGAACTGCTACACACAACAACCCACTACATCTGTACGAGTTACATTTATACATTTATGGTAATTATTTCTACAATTAACACTTAAAACAAACGCTATAAAGAAAGTTACTACACAATACACAATAAACTAAACATAATACTAAACTACACAATACACTAAGAATGTTTAAATATTAAATACTTGAATGCTACATGAGTTACGTAATAAAGTTACGTAATAATGAACGACAAAATCCAAACAAAACGCACTAAAACAAAAACCTAAACTAAACGCAAACAACTACTAAATAATTTCGTGACACCTCCCCCCTTAACAAGTCTATTTTTGGGGTGGGACGACGCAAAAATAGAAAGGAAAAGGAGAGAACTGATGATAAAGTTGGACGTACAACAAGCTCAAACTCTGCTTAGAGCATCCACATTACAGTGATTTCTGCCACTCTTGTGTTCTATAACCACGTCGTATTCTTGGAGAGTAACGCTCCACCTCAACAACTTTCGGCTTTTATCGCGGACCTGGTTTAGCCAAACCAAGGGGTTGTGGTCAGTCTGCAATCTAAAGGTTCTGCCATATAGATAATACCTAAATAACTCCACAGCCCACACAATGCCTAAACATTCTTTCTCTGTGGTACTAAGTTTTTGTTCCCTGGGTTGCAACTTCCTACTAGCATAAGCTACTGGATGCTCTTCTTCGTCCTTACCTTTCTGGCACAAAATAGCTCCTAGACCTCTGTTGGAAGCGTCAACTTGCAAAATAAATTCTTCATCCCAGTGGGGTGGTCGTAAGACTGGAGGTTTTTGAATAGCTTCTTTTAAATCAAGGAATGCTCGCTCGTGAACGTCAAGCCATTTCACCTTTGTGGGATTTTTTCCACTTGTCAAATCCGTTAGGGTAGCTGCTCTTTCAGAAAAATTTGGAATAAACTTACGATAGTAACCAACCAAGCCTAGAAAGGATCTTACTTCCTTCTTGGTTGCTGGCCTGGGGTACTCAATAATGGACTGGATGAGAGCTTTACGAGGTTCAATCTTATCTCCGCCAACACGATGTCTTACAAAATCTACAGTTTTCATAGCAATTTTGCATTTAGAGGGTCGTGCATTAAGATTGCATTCTCGGAGTCGATCTAGAACTTGGCGAAGTTCCAACAGGTGTTGTTCAAAGGTAGAAGGTGTGTCGACCTCAACGTCATCTATGTAAGCATCAGCAAAATGAAAACCTTTTAGTACCACGTCTGACATCATTCGTTGAAACGTGGCTGGTGCTGTCTTCATTCCAAATGGCATCACAAGAAACTCATATAAGCCCTTTGAAGTAATGAACGCCGATTTCTCAATTGTAGTCGTCTCAAGAGGAACTTGCCAATACCCTTTCGTCAAGTCTAAAGTAGTTATAAACTTGGCAGAAGCAACCTTCTCTATCATCCTTTCCATTAACGGAATCGGATATGCATCCATTTTTGTTACGCTGTTGAGCTTCCTGTAATCGACACAAAATCTGATGGTTCCGTCTGGTTTCGGAACAATGACAACTGGAGACGCCCAGGGACTATTTGAAGGACGAATTATGCCTAACTCCAGCATCTTATCGATTTCTTTGTTCACCTCATTTTCGAGTCTTTGCGGGACCTTGTATGGTGAACAACGGATTGGTGGGGAGTCATCTGTATCAATTTGATGGATTGCTGCGTTCGTTACATTTGGTTTTCCAGAGAACACATCAGCCTACTCCTGTAGCAATTCCTTCACCTGAATTTTTTGAGGCTCGGCTAGCTCGTACGAAATGAAAACGTCTTCCCAAGTTTCATCCGACATAAATTGAGGGACATCCCGTTCATGTGGCAGAGGCATCTCTGAGGACTCTGGCATAACCAACGCGGCTATTTCATCACGACTCTGCCATTTACTGAGAAGGTTAATGTGATACGTTCGATGCTGCTTGTGTGTTTTGCCTGTATCTAGCTCGTAGTTAAGCCCGTCATTTAACACTTTGGTAACCTTAAAAGGGCCTTGCCAACAAACCTCCAATTTGCTTCCTGGG
Organism: Micromussa lordhowensis; assembly: GCA_964020085.1. Classification (NCBI taxonomy): domain Eukaryota; kingdom Metazoa; phylum Cnidaria; class Anthozoa; order Scleractinia; family Lobophylliidae; genus Micromussa; species Micromussa lordhowensis. The sequence goes on along the minus strand of OZ026599.1, from coordinate 34,994,918 downwards.
GTGGGCAACAAGACCAAAGCCTTGTCACCAACTTCCAGACGTCTTTTAGAGCTGCGAACGTCGTACAGGCGTTTTTGTGTTCGTTGCGTTTTTGTCGTGTGCTCTTGAACCGCTTTCTGCATCATCGCAAGTCGTCTTCTGATTTCTAGGACATGGCTCACCAGGCTTTCCTTAGAAGGGTGTTTCTCTAACCATGTTTCTTTTATAACAGCTAACGGTCCACGGACTGATTGACCATACAGTAACTCAAAAGGAGAATATCCAGTGGATTCACATGGGACCTCTCTATAGGCAAACAGCAGATAAGGGAGGAACTTGTCCCAATTTTTCACCCGCTCTCGGACAAACTTTTTGAGCATCCGCTTCAGAGTACCGTTGAAACGTTCAACCAGACCGTTTGCTTCCGGGTGGTATACTGAAGTTTGAATCTTGGTAATTCCTAATTGATCATACAATTGCGCCATGAGGTTGCTTATGAAATTAGAACCCTGATCTGAAACCAACTCCTCTGGGATTCCTACCCTGCAAAAATACTGAACAAGAGCATCTGCTATTGTTTTCGAACTTGTATTCCTGAGAGGTATGGCCTCTGGGTAACGTGTTGCATAGTCGACTATTGTTAAAATGTATTTGTACCTTGTAGTTGTTCGAGGCAATTCACCCACTATGTCGATGGCTATCTTTCGAAACGGTTCCGTTTCTGGTTTCACTGGATTAAGTGGTGCCCTGTGCGACTTCATCTTGCGTGCTACTAACTGACATTGTGGGCAGGTCGCGCAGAATTTTCGAACATCAAGGCTAATACCAGGCCAAAAGAAATGCACTTCTATGCGATTCAATGTTTTCGTGGAACCCATGTGACCAGCTAAAGGGATAGTATGGGCGACGCGAAGAATTTCATTTCTATAGGCTTCTGGGACAACCACACGGTCAACATACCTCAGCCCATCATGTACATCTTCCAAAAACTTGCGATGCATGAGCAAATCATTTTCAATGAAATAACTATTTCCTTCCTCGGGTGCTTTCTGAAGCGCCTTACTACGTGCCTTATCGAGCGTCACGTCTGTTCGCTGATCTTCGATAACCTGGCCCCTATTTCTATCCAAAATGTTAAACAATAAATTCTCCATACCTGACTCTTCAACAACCCCCTTTGGACTTTCCTCGTCAATCTCGCCTCGCTCTGGTTCTTCAAAGAGTGTTGGTAGATCACCCTTTCTCAGACCTTCCTTCTTCGTCTCTTTTTTGGACAGATTCCTAAGTGCAAGTGCGTTTTCGCGATCCACTACTTCATCCGCTTGTATCTGGGCCTCCTGTAATACTTTCTGCCGCCTAGTTAGCACAAAAGCTTCATTGCTTTCCAAGCTATGAATCGATGTATTGTTCTCCCATTGATCCAGGACATTTTGTTTGGAAAGGGTTTTACCGAATGAGGATCTACCGAGTAGACAGTCAACTGGTAACTTGTCTAATGCCCCTACCAATTCCCTATGCCTACCATGTTCGCTTTCAAATTCTACCCATGCTAAAGGTATTACCAGTCGTTCACCTGCTGCAGTCAAAACTGTCATTTTCTCCCCGGTTAACGAATCATTACTAACAAACCTTTTATGGACAAGGGTTCTAGTACACCCAGAATCAACTATCATCTCTGCAGGTTTACCCGCTATCCTGCCTTTAACATTGCACGGTGGAAACTCTCTTTTCTCCGAGTTAAGGGGTGTCAAACAAAGCAAGTACCCCTGGGAGGTAGGGTTGCGGGTCCTCCCACAGTTAAACGACATGTGCCCTTTCTTACCACATTTAAAACAAGTTACTTCGGGCCTTGTATTCTTAACGTTGGGCGATACGGAATTCTGCTTACGTGAATCATGCTTGCCTTCGGGTGGAGGCACATCCTTCTTTACGTTCATTTCCTTCCTTTGTTTAAAACCCTGCCCTCTACCAAACGAAGCATATTTACCTGCGACGAGTGGTCCTTTCCTCGCTTGTACATGTAAGTTTGCTAGATTTCCAAGCTCTTCTGCAGTAGTTGGCTTTTGCTCCTTCAACCAAGCTCTTAGCTCTGGGCTTACCGCATCCAGGAGTCTCTCGATCATTATTTGCTCCAAAATCATCTCAGCATCACGAGCAGCCCCTGCAACTTCCATCCAACGATTCAAATACCTTCTTGTCCGATTTCCCCACAGAACAAAGTCTTCCTCTGGTTGTTTCTCTGAGGTTCGAAATCTGAATCTGTAATGGTCTGCAGTTAGCTGATAAGCTTTAATAATGATGTTTTTGCTTTCATGGTAATTTTGACATTTTGGGTCCGGGATCTCCAAGTAAATGGATTTGGCCTTTTCTGTAAACTTAGGAACGAGATTGCCAACCCACTCACTTTCCGGAAGAGACTGCGCTTTTGCCGTCATTTCAAATATTCTAAAGTAATCATCTATGTCTTCCTCTTCCCGCATTTCTCTAATCTTCATAAACCTAGGCTTATTAGAACTCTTATATTGTCTTTCGGCCTCTCTAACAGCAAACTGTTCTTTCTCACTCCTAAGAATTCTAAGTCGTTCCTCTTCCCTGACTAATCTCTCTTCTTCCTCCCGCGCTCTCTGTCTTTCATACTCCCTTTTCTCCTTTTCCGCCTCCCGTTCTTCCATTTGCATTTTCCTTCGCAATTCCAACATCATTAGCTCTCGTTCTTGTAGTTGCAATTGTTGCTCGAAAGTCAAATTCCCTTCGGTTTCGGTCTGCTCCATTTCTTCATCTCCCGTGATCACATCACCCGGATTAGCCATTAACTTATCATGCACCCTAAGCTTGCTTGCCAGCGTCTTAATCCCATCTTTGCTAGTGAAACAAATCGATCTACTACTAGCTTCAGCTCTTAAATCTTCCAGAGACCAAGAATCATAACCCGAGTCTTTTGCAGCCATAATTAACACTTGTGTGTTGCACGATTGTGTCTGAAGTGTGTGTACAACAAATACCAAGGGAATAGTATCCCACTTCTGACACCAAAAATGTGGCGTAAGCCCCGAAAAGTCCCTTGACGATAAAAAAAGGAATAGTAAACTAATAACACCGAAACTAACAATGACTGAGTACACGCACCCCTTCCCACAATCCCGCAACACACCACCATGAATTACAATAGCTAATGTTTATTAAGTATATAAAAAAAAGAAAACACTCGATATTAACAGCATTAACACTAAGTAACTAATTCTAAATATTCTATAACAATCTTTTGCTTGAAAATTAATACAATTAATTACTAAACTATTGCGATTCCTAACCTTAACTTAAGAAATTTTAAACCTATACAATAATACGAATGAATACGAAAACTAACTAACTATTTACAAATTATATACAACAGTTCACAGTTCTTTTTTTTTTTTTCTTGCGTCCTTGTCCTGATCCCAACAACGTCCACCACATACACAACCAACCAAACACCCGTTCAGTAATACTCCCACTTCCAACTTAACTCACCATGTCATAACTTCAGTCAGTCCGTAATTCTTGAACTTCAGATCTCCGGCTTACTCCTGTTAGCTTTCTCGAGCAGCACTTCTCACTCGTCCTCCGGCCACCTTTTCTTTGCACACTCGTTCTCCGGCCACCTTTTCTTTGCACACTCGTTCTCCGGCCACCTTTTCTTTGCACACTCGTTCCCCCCGGCAAATGACTCTTTGTCGTGAATCTAGGGGTCGATTTACTGACGCTTTACAGTAATGAGCAATGTGCTTGCAGCCGCCTTCCTCTTCCTTCTTCTTCTTCTACCCAGGAATATCAACCAACAGAACTGCTACACACAACAACCCACTACATCTGTACGACTTACATTTATACATTTATGGTAATTATTTCTACAATTAACACTTAAAACAAACGCTATAAAGAAAGTTACTACACAATAAACAATAAACTAAACATAATACTAAACTACACAATACACTAAGAATGTTTAAATATTAAATACTTGAATGCTACATGAGTTACGTAATAAAGTTACGTAATAATGAACGACAAAATCCAAACAAAACGCACTAAAACAAAAACCTAAACTAAACGCAAACAACTACTAAATAATTTCGTGACATCGCAGCAAAGGTATATTCGAGTATATTCGCAGCAAATGTGAGTGGCGTAATATGAAGAAAACAAATCGTGAATTACAGCATTTCATCGCGACCGAAGTACGACGACTGCTGGATCAAGTTGTTCGGGTGCGTGGAAGTGGATATTCGTGTACCGGATCACTTGAAAGAGAAATTCAGCGAGATGTGCCCGATCTTTAAGAACGCGGAAATCAGTCGCGATGATATTGGAGACTTCATGAAAGCGTACGCCGAGGAGCACAACATCATGGCTCAGCCCCGTCGCAGCTTGAGGGACATCCCGTTCATGTGGCAGAGGCATCTCTGAGGACTCTGGCATAACCAACGCGGCTATTTCATCACGACTCTGCCATTTACTGAGAAGGTTAATGTGATACGTTCGATGCTGCTTGTGTGTTTTGCCTGTATCTAGCTCGTAGTTAAGCCCGTCATTTAACACTTTGGTAACCTTAAAAGGGCCTTGCCAACAAACCTCCAATTTGCTTCCTGGGGTGGGCAACAAGACCAAAGCCTTGTCACCAACTTCCAGACGTCTTTTAGAGCTGTGAACGTCGTACAGGCGTTTTTGTGTTCGTTGCATTTTCGTCGTGTGCTCTTGAACCGCTTTCTGCATCATCGCAAGTCGTCTTCTGATTTCTAGGACATGGCTCACCAGGCTTTCCTTAGAAGGGTGTTTCTCTAACCATGTTTCTTTTATAACAGCTAACGGTCCACGGACTGATTGACCATACAGTAACTCAAAAGGAGAATATCCAGTGGATTCACATGGGACCTCTCTATAGGCAAACAGCAGATAAGGGAGGAACTTGTCCCAATTTTTCACCCGCTCTCGGACAAACTTTTTGAGCATCCGCTTCAGAGTACCGTTGAAACGTTCAACCAGACCGTTTGCTTCCGGGTGGTATACTGAAGTTTGAATCTTGGTAATTCCTAATTGATCATACAATTGCGCCATGAGGTTGCTTATGAAATTAGAACCCTGATCTGAAACCAACTCCTCTGGGATTCCTACCCTGCAAAAATACTGAACAAGAGCATCTGCTATTGTTTTCGAACTTGTATTCCTGAGAGGTATGGCCTCTGGGTAACGCGTTGCATAGTCGACTATTGTTAAAATGTATTTGTACCTTGTAGTTGTTCGAGGCAATTCACCCACTATGTCGATGGCTATCTTTCGAAACGGTTCCGTTTCTGGTTTCACTGGATTAAGTGGTGCCCTGTGCGACTTCATATTGCGTGCTACTAACTGACATTGTGGGCAGGTCGCGCAGAATTTTCGAACATCAAGGCTAATACCAGGCCAAAAGAAATGCACTTCTATGCGATTCAATGTTTTCGTGGAACCCATGTGACCAGCTAAAGGGATAGTATGGGCGACGCGAAGAATTTCATTTCTATAGGCTTCTGGGACAACCACACGGGCAACATACCTCAGCCCATCATGTACATCTTCCAAAAACTTGCGATGCATGAGCAAATCATTTTCAATGAAATAACTATTTCCTTCCTCGGGTGCTTTCTGAAGCGCCTTACTACGTGCCTTATCGAGCGTCACGTCTGTTCGCTGATCTTCGATAACCTGGCCCCTATTTCTATCCAAAATGTTAAACAATAAATTCTCCATACCTGACTCTTCAACAACCCCCTTTGGACTTTCCTCGTCAATCTCGCCTCGCTCTGGTTCTTCAAAGAGTGTTGGTAGATCACCCTTTCTCAGACCTTCCTTCTTCGTCTCTTTTTTGGACAGATTCCTAAGTGCAAGTGCGTTTTCGCGATCCACTACTTCATCCGCTTGTATCTGGGCCTCCTGTAATACTTTCTGCCGCCTAGTTAGCACAAAAGCTTCATTGCTTTCCAAGCTATGAATCGATGTATTGTTCTCCCATTGATCCAGGACATTTTGTTTGGAAAGGGTTTTACCGAATGAGGATCTACCGAGTAGACAGTCAACTGGTAACTTGTCTAATGCCCCTACCAATTCCCTATGCCTACCATGTTCGCTTTCAAATTCTACCCATGCTAAAGGTATTACCAGTCGTTCACCTGCTGCAGTCAAAACTGTCATTTTCTCCCCGGTTAACGAATCATTACTAACAAACCTTTTATGGACAAGGGTTCTAGTACACCCAGAATCAACTATCATCTCTGCAGGTTTACCCGCTATCCTGCCTTTAACATTGCACGGTGGAAACTCTCTTTTCTCCGAGTTAAGGGGTGTCAAACAAAGCAAGTACCCCTGGGAGGTAGGGTTGCGGGTCCTCCCACAGTTAAACGACATGTGCCCTTTCTTACCAAATTTAAAACAAGTTACTTCGGGCCTTGTATTCTTAACGTTGGGCGATACGGAATTCTGCTTACGTGAATCATGCTTGCCTTCGGGTGGAGGCACATCCTTCTTTACGTTCATTTCCTTCCTTTGTTTAAAACCCTGCCCTCTACCAAACGAAGCATATTTACCTGCGACGAGTGGTCCTTTCCTCGCTTGTACATGTAAGTTTGCTAGATTTCCAAGCTCTTCTGCAGTAGTTGGCTTTTGCTCCTTCAACCAAGCTCTTAGCTCTGGGCTTACCGCATCCAGGAGTCTCTCGATCATTATTTGCTCCAAAATCATCTCAGCATCACGAGCAGCCCCTGCAACTTCCATCCAACGATTCAAATACCTTCTTGTCCGATTTCCCCACTGAACAAAGTCTTCCTCTGGTTGTTTCTCTGAGGTTCGAAATCTGAATCTGTAATGGTCTGCAGTTAGCTGATAAGCTTTAATAATGATGTTTTTGCTTTCATGGTAATTTTGACATTTTGGGTCCGGGATCTCCAAGTAAATGGATTTGGCCTTTTCTGTAAACTTAGGAACGAGATTGCCAACCCACTCACTTTCCGGAAGAGACTGCGCTTTTGCCGTCATTTCAAATATTCTAAAGTAATCATCTATGTCTTCCTCTTCCCGCATTTCTCTAATCTTCATAAACCTAGGCTTATTAGAACTCTTATATTGCCTTTCGGCCTCTCTAACAGCAAACTGTTCTTTCTCACTCCTAAGAATTCTAAGTCGTTCCTCTTCCCTGACTAATCTCTCTTCTTCCTCCCGCGCTCTCTGTCTTTCATACTCCCTTTTCTCCTTTTCCGCCTCCCGTTCTTCCATTTGCATTTTCCTTCGCAATTCCAACATCATTAGCTCTCGTTCTTGTAGTTGCAATTGTTGCTCGAAAGTCAAATTCCCCTCGGTTTCGGTCTGCTCCATTTCTTCATCTCCCGTGATCACATCACCCGGATTAGCCATTAACTTATCATGCACCCTAAGCTTGCTTGCCAGCGTCTTAATCCCATCTTTGCTAGTGAAACAAATCGATCTACTACTAGCTTCAGCTCTTAAATCTTCCAGAGACCAAGAATCATAACCCGAGTCTTTTGCAGCCATAATTAACACTTGTGTGTTGCACGATTGTGTCTGAAGTGTGTGTACAACAAATACCAAGGGAATAGTATCCCACTTCTGACACCAAAAATGTGGCGTAAGCCCCGAAAAGTCCCTTGACGATAAAAAAAGGAATAGTAAACTAATAACACCGAAACTAACAATGACTGAGTACACGCACCCCTTCCCACAATCCCGCAACACACCACCATGAATTACAATAGCTAATGTTTATTAAGTATATAAAAAAAAGAAAACACTCGATATTAACAGCATTAACACTAAGTAACTAATTCTAAATATTCTATAACAATCTTTTGCTTGAAAATTAATACAATTAATTACTAAACTATTGCGATTCCTAACCTTAACTTAAGAAATTTTAAACCTATACAATAATACGAATGAATACGAAAACTAACTAACTATTTACAAATTATATACAACAGTTCACAGTTCTTTTTTTTTTTCTTGCGTCCTTGTCCTGATCCCAACAACGTCCACCACATACACAACCAACCAAACACCCGTTCAGTAATACTCCCACTTCCAACTTAACTCACCATGTCATAACTTCAGTCAGTCCGTAATTCTTGAACTTCAGATCTCCGGCTTACTCCTGTTAGCTTTCTCGAGCAGCACTTCTCACTCGTCCTCCGGCCACCTTTTCTTTGCACACTCGTTCTCCGGCCACCTTTTCTTTGCACACTCGTTCCCCCCGGCAAATGACTCTTTGTCGTGAATCTAGGGGTCGATTTACTGACGCTTTACAGTAATGAGCAATGTGCTTGCAGCCGCCTTCCTCTTCCTTCTTCTTCTTCTACCCAGGAATATCAACCAACAGAACTGCTACACACAACAACCCACTACATCTGTACGACTTACATTTATACATTTATGGTAATTATTTCTACAATTAACACTTAAAACAAACGCTATAAAGAAAGTTACTACACAATACACAATAAACTAAACATAATACTAAACTACACAATACACTAAGAATGTTTAAATATTAAATACTTGAATGCTACATGAGTTACGTAATAAAGTTACGTAATAATGAACGACAAAATCCAAACAAAACGCACTAAAACAAAAACCTAAACTAAACGCAAACAACTACTAAATAATTTCGTGACATCGCAGCAAAGGTATATTCGAGTATATTCGCAGCAAATGTGAGTGGCGTAATATGAAGAAAACAAATCGTGAATTACAGCATTTCATCGCGACCGAAGTACGACGACTGCTGGATCAAGTTGTTCGGGTGCGTGGAAGTGGATATTCGTGTACCGGATCACTTGAAAGAGAAATTCAGCGAGATGTGCCCGATCTTTAAGAACGCGGAAATCAGTCGCGATGATATTGGAGACTTCATGAAAGCGTACGCCGAGGAGCACAACATCATGGCTCAGCCCCGTCGCAGCTTGAGGGACATCCCGTTCATGTGGCAGAGGCATCTCTGAGGACTCTGGCATAACCAACGCGGCTATTTCATCACGACTCTGCCATTTACTGAGAAGGTTAATGTGATACGTTCGATGCTGCTTGTGTGTTTTGCCTGTATCTAGCTCGTAGTTAAGCCCGTCATTTAACACTTTGGTAACCTTAAAAGGGCCTTGCCAACAAACCTCCAATTTGCTTCCTGGGGTGGGCAACAAGACCAAAGCCTTGTCACCAACTTCCAGACGTCTTTTAGAGCTGCGAACGTCGTACAGGCGTTTTTGTGTTCGTTGCGTTTTTGTCGTGTGCTCTTGAACCGCTTTCTGCATCATCGCAAGTCGTCTTCTGATTTCTAGGACATGGTTCACCAGGCTTTCCTTAGAAGGGTGTTTCTCTAACCATGTTTCTTTTATAACAGCTAACGGTCCACGGACTGATTGACCATACAGTAACTCAAAAGGAGAATATCCAGTGGATTCACATGGGACCTCTCTATAGGCAAACAGCAGATAAGGGAGGAACTTGTCCCAATTTTTCACCCGCTCTCGGACAAACTTTTTGAGCATCCGCTTCAGAGTACCGTTGAAACGTTCAACCAGACCGTTTGCTTCCGGGTGGTATACTGAAGTTTGAATCTTGGTAATTCCTAATTGATCATACAATTGCGCCATGAGGTTGCTTATGAAATTAGAACCCTGATCTGAAACCAACTCCTCTGGGATTCCTACCCTGCAAAAATACTGAACAAGAGCATCTGCTATTGTTTTCGAACTTGTATTCCTGAGAGGTATGGCCTCTGGGTAACGTGTTGCATAGTCGACTATTGTTAAAATGTATTTGTACCTTGTAGTTGTTCGAGGCAATTCACCCACTATGTCGATGGCTATCTTTCGAAACGGTTCCGTTTCTGGTTTCACTGGATTAAGTGGTGCCCTGTGCGACTTCATCTTGCGTGCTACTAACTGACATTGTGGGCAGGTCGCGCAGAATTTTCGAACATCAAGGCTAATACCAGGCCAAAAGAAATGCACTTCTATGCGATTCAATGTTTTCGTGGAACCCATGTGACCAGCTAAAGGGATAGTATGGGCGACGCGAAGAATTTCATTTCTATAGGCTTCTGGGACAACCACACGGTCAACATACCTCAGCCCATCATGTACATCTTCCAAAAACTTGCGATGCATGAGCAAATCATTTTCAATGAAATAACTATTTCCTTCCTCGGGTGCTTTCTGAAGCGCCTTACTACGTGCCTTATCGAGCGTCACGTCTGTTCGCTGATCTTCGATAACCTGGCCCCTATTTCTATCCAAAATGTTAAACAATAAATTCTCCATACCTGACTCTTCAACAACCCCCTTTGGACTTTCCTCGTCAATCTCGCCTCGCTCTGGTTCTTCAAAGAGTGTTGGTAGATCACCCTTTCTCAGACCTTCCTTCTTCGTCTCTTTTTTGGACAGATTCCTAAGTGCAAGTGCGTTTTCGCGATCCACTACTTCATCCGCTTGTATCTGGGCCTCCTGTAATACTTTCTGCCGCCTAGTTAGCACAAAAGCTTCATTGCTTTCCAAGCTATGAATCGATGTATTGTTCTCCCATTGATCCAGGACATTTTGTTTGGAAAGGGTTTTACCGAATGAGGATCTACCGAGTAGACAGTCAACTGGTAACTTGTCTAATGCCCCTACCAATTCCCTATGCCTACCATGTTCGCTTTCAAATTCTACCCATGCTAAAGGTATTACCAGTCGTTCACCTGCTGCAGTCAAAACTGTCATTTTCTCCCCGGTTAACGAATCATTACTAACAAACCTTTTATGGACAAGGGTTCTAGTACACCCAGAATCAACTATCATCTCTGCAGGTTTACCCGCTATCCTGCCTTTAACATTGCACGGTGGAAACTCTCTTTTCTCCGAGTTAAGGGGTGTCAAACAAAGCAAGTACCCCTGGGAGGTAGGGTTGCGGGTCCTCCCACAGTTAAACGACATGTGCCCTTTCTTACCACATTTAAAACAAGTTACTTCGGGCCTTGTATTCTTAACGTTGGGCGATACGGAATTCTGCTTACGTGAATCATGCTTGCCTTCGGGTGGAGGCACATCCTTCTTTACGTTCATTTCCTTCCTTTGTTTAAAACCCTGCCCTCTACCAAACGAAGCATATTTACCTGCGACGAGTGGTCCTTTCCTCGCTTGTACATGTAAGTTTGCTAGATTTCCAAGCTCTTCTGCAGTAGTTGGCTTTTGCTCCTTCAACCAAGCTCTTAGCTCTGGGCTTACCGCATCCAGGAGTCTCTCGATCATTATTTGCTCCAAAATCATCTCAGCATCACGAGCAGCCCCTGCAACTTCCATCCAACGATTCAAATACCTTCTTGTCCGATTTCCCCACAGAACAAAGTCTTCCTCTGGTTGTTTCTCTGAGGTTCGAAATCTGAATCTGTAATGGTCTGCAGTTAGCTGATAAGCTTTAATAATGATGTTTTTGCTTTCATGGTAATTTTGACATTTTGGGTCCGGGATCTCCAAGTAAATGGATTTGGCCTTTTCTGTAAACTTAGGAACGAGATTGCCAACCCACTCACTTTCCGGAAGAGACTGCGCTTTTGCCGTCATTTCAAATATTCTAAAGTAATCATCTATGTCTTCCTCTTCCCGCATTTCTCTAATCTTCATAAACCTAGGCTTATTAGAACTCTTATATTGCCTTTCGGCCTCTCTAACAGCAAACTGTTCTTTCTCACTCCTAAGAATTCTAAGTCGTTCCTCTTCCCTGACTAATCTCTCTTCTTCCTCCCGCGCTCTCTGTCTTTCATACTCCCTTTTCTCCTTTTCCGCCTCCCGTTCTTCCATTTGCATTTTCCTTCGCAATTCCAACATCATTAGCTCTCGTTCTTGTAGTTGCAATTGTTGCTCGAAAGTCAAATTCCCCTCGGTTTCGGTCTGCTCCATTTCTTCATCTCCCGTGATCACATCACCCGGATTAGCCATTAACTTATCATGCACCCTAAGCTTGCTTGCCAGCGTCTTAATCCCATCTTTGCTAGTGAAACAAATCGATCTACTACTAGCTTCAGCTCTTAAATCTTCCAGAGACCAAGAATCATAACCCGAGTCTTTTGCAGCCATAATTAACACTTGTGTGTTGCACGATTGTGTCTGAAGTGTGTGTACAACAAATACCAAGGGAATAGTATCCCACTTCTGACACCAAAAATGTGGCGTAAGCCCCGAAAAGTCCCTTGACGATAAAAAAAGGAATAGTAAACTAATAACACCGAAACTAACAATGACTGAGTACACGCACCCCTTCCCACAATCCCGCAACACACCACCATGAATTACAATAGCTAATGTTTATTAAGTATATAAAAAAAAGAAAACACTCGATATTAACAGCATTAACACTAAGTAACTAATTCTAAATATTCTATAACAATCTTTTGCTTGAAAATTAATACAATTAATTACTAAACTATTGCGATTCCTAACCTTAACTTAAGAAATTTTAAACCTATACAATAATACGAATGAATACGAAAACTAACTAACTATTTACAAATTATATACAACAGTTCACAGTTCTTTTTTTTTTTTTCTTGCGTCCTTGTCCTGATCCCAACAACGTCCACCACATACACAACCAACCAAACACCCGTTCAGTAATACTCCCACTTCCAACTTAACTCACCATGTCATAACTTCAGTCAGTCCGTAATTCTTGAACTTCAGATCTCCGGCTTACTCCTGTTAGCTTTCTCGAGCAGCACTTCTCACTCGTCCTCCGGCCACCTTTTCTTTGCACACTCGTTCTCCGGCCACCTTTTCTTTGCACACTCGTTCTCCGGCCACCTTTTCTTTGCACACTCGTTCCCCCCGGCAAATGACTCTTTGTCGTGAATCTAGGGGTCGATTTACTGACGCTTTACAGTAATGAGCAATGTGCTTGCAGCCGCCTTCCTCTTCCTTCTTCTTCTTCTACCCAGGAATATCAACCAACAGAACTGCTACACACAACAACCCACTACATCTGTACGACTTACATTTATACATTTATGGTAATTATTTCTACAATTAACACTTAAAACAAACGCTATAAAGAAAGTTACTACACAATAAACAATAAACTAAACATAATACTAAACTACACAATACACTAAGAATGTTTAAATATTAAATACTTGAATGCTACATGAGTTACGTAATAAAGTTACGTAATAATGAACGACAAAATCCAAACAAAACGCACTAAAACAAAAACCTAAACTAAACGCAAACAACTACTAAATAATTTCGTGACATCGCAGCAAAGGTATATTCGAGTATATTCGCAGCAAATGTGAGTGGCGTAATATGAAGAAAACAAATCGTGAATTACAGCATTTCATCGCGACCGAAGTACGACGACTGCTGGATCAAGTTGTTCGGGTGCGTGGAAGTGGATATTCGTGTACCGGATCACTTGAAAGAGAAATTCAGCGAGATGTGCCCGATCTTTAAGAACGCGGAAATCAGTCGCGATGATATTGGAGACTTCATGAAAGCGTACGCCGAGGAGCACAACATCATGGCTCAGCCCCGTCGCAGCTTGAGGGACATCCCGTTCATGTGGCAGAGGCATCTCTGAGGACTCTGGCATAACCAACGCGGCTATTTCATCACGACTCTGCCATTTACTGAGAAGGTTAATGTGATACGTTCGATGCTGCTTGTGTGTTTTGCCTGTATCTAGCTCGTAGTTAAGCCCGTCATTTAACACTTTGGTAACCTTAAAAGGGCCTTGCCAACAAACCTCCAATTTGCTTCCTGGGGTGGGCAACAAGACCAAAGCCTTGTCACCAACTTCCAGACGTCTTTTAGAGCTGTGAACGTCGTACAGGCGTTTTTGTGTTCGTTGCATTTTCGTCGTGTGCTCTTGAACCGCTTTCTGCATCATCGCAAGTCGTCTTCTGATTTCTAGGACATGGCTCACCAGGCTTTCCTTAGAAGGGTGTTTCTCTAACCATGTTTCTTTTATAACAGCTAACGGTCCACGGACTGATTGACCATACAGTAACTCAAAAGGAGAATATCCAGTGGATTCACATGGGACCTCTCTATAGGCAAACAGCAGATAAGGGAGGAACTTGTCCCAATTTTTCACCCGCTCTCGGACAAACTTTTTGAGCATCCGCTTCAGAGTACCGTTGAAACGTTCAACCAGACCGTTTGCTTCCGGGTGGTATACTGAAGTTTGAATCTTGGTAATTCCTAATTGATCATACAATTGCGCCATGAGGTTGCTTATGAAATTAGAACCCTGATCTGAAACCAACTCCTCTGGGATTCCTACCCTGCAAAAATACTGAACAAGAGCATCTGCTATTGTTTTCGAACTTGTATTCCTGAGAGGTATGGCCTCTGGGTAACGCGTTGCATAGTCGACTATTGTTAAAATGTATTTGTACCTTGTAGTTGTTCGAGGCAATTCACCCACTATGTCGATGGCTATCTTTCGAAACGGTTCCGTTTCTGGTTTCACTGGATTAAGTGGTGCCCTGTGCGACTTCATATTGCGTGCTACTAACTGACATTGTGGGCAGGTCGCGCAGAATTTTCGAACATCAAGGCTAATACCAGGCCAAAAGAAATGCACTTCTATGCGATTCAATGTTTTCGTGGAACCCATGTGACCAGCTAAAGGGATAGTATGGGCGACGCGAAGAATTTCATTTCTATAGGCTTCTGGGACAACCACACGGGCAACATACCTCAGCCCATCATGTACATCTTCCAAAAACTTGCGATGCATGAGCAAATCATTTTCAATGAAATAACTATTTCCTTCCTCGGGTGCTTTCTGAAGCGCCTTACTACGTGCCTTATCGAGCGTCACGTCTGTTCGCTGATCTTCGATAACCTGGCCCCTATTTCTATCCAAAATGTTAAACAATAAATTCTCCATACCTGACTCTTCAACAACCCCCTTTGGACTTTCCTCGTCAATCTCGCCTCGCTCTGGTTCTTCAAAGAGTGTTGGTAGATCACCCTTTCTCAGACCTTCCTTCTTCGTCTCTTTTTTGGACAGATTCCTAAGTGCAAGTGCGTTTTCGCGATCCACTACTTCATCCGCTTGTATCTGGGCCTCCTGTAATACTTTCTGCCGCCTAGTTAGCACAAAAGCTTCATTGCTTTCCAAGCTATGAATCGATGTATTGTTCTCCCATTGATCCAGGACATTTTGTTTGGAAAGGGTTTTACCGAATGAGGATCTACCGAGTAGACAGTCAACTGGTAACTTGTCTAATGCCCCTACCAATTCCCTATGCCTACCATGTTCGCTTTCAAATTCTACCCATGCTAAAGGTATTACCAGTCGTTCACCTGCTGCAGTCAAAACTGTCATTTTCTCCCCGGTTAACGAATCATTACTAACAAACCTTTTATGGACAAGGGTTCTAGTACACCCAGAATCAACTATCATCTCTGCAGGTTTACCCGCTATCCTGCCTTTAACATTGCACGGTGGAAACTCTCTTTTCTCCGAGTTAAGGGGTGTCAAACAAAGCAAGTACCCCTGGGAGGTAGGGTTGCGGGTCCTCCCACAGTTAAACGACATGTGCCCTTTCTTACCACATTTAAAACAAGTTACTTCGGGCCTTGTATTCTTAACGTTGGGCGATACGGAATTCTGCTTACGTGAATCATGCTTGCCTTCGGGTGGAGGCACATCCTTCTTTACGTTCATTTCCTTCCTTTGTTTAAAACCCTGCCCTCTACCAAACGAAGCATATTTACCTGCGACGAGTGGTCCTTTCCTCTCTTGTACATGTAAGTTTGCTAGATTTCCAAGCTCTTCTGCAGTAGTTGGCTTTTGCTCCTTCAACCAAGCTCTTAGCTCTGGGCTTACCGCATCCAGGAGTCTCTCGATCATTATTTGCTCCAAAATCATCTCAGCATCACGAGCAGCCCCTGCAACTTCCATCCAACGATTCAAATACCTTCTTGTCCGATTTCCCCACTGAACAAAGTCTTCCTCTGGTTGTTTCTCTGAGGTTCGAAATCTGAATCTGTAATGGTCTGCAGTTAGCTGATAAGCTTTAATAATGATGTTTTTGCTTTCATGGTAATTTTGACATTTTGGGTCCGGGATCTCCAAGTAAATGGATTTGGCCTTTTCTGTAAACTTAGGAACGAGATTGCCAACCCACTCACTTTCCGGAAGAGACTGCGCTTTTGCCGTCATTTCAAATATTCTAAAGTAATCATCTATGTCTTCCTCTTCCCGCATTTCTCTAATCTTCATAAACCTAGGCTTATTAGAACTCTTATATTGCCTTTCGGCCTCTCTAACAGCAAACTGTTCTTTCTCACTCCTAAGAATTCTAAGTCGTTCCTCTTCCCTGACTAATCTCTCTTCTTCCTCCCGCGCTCTCTGTCTTTCATACTCCCTTTTCTCCTTTTCCGCCTCCCGTTCTTCCATTTGCATTTTCCTTCGCAATTCCAACATCATTAGCTCTCGTTCTTGTAGTTGCAATTGTTGCTCGAAAGTCAAATTCCCCTCGGTTTCGGTCTGCTCCATTTCTTCATCTCCCGTGATCACATCACCCGGATTAGCCATTAACTTATCATGCACCCTAAGCTTGCTTGCCAGCGTCTTAATCCCATCTTTGCTAGTGAAACAAATCGATCTACTACTAGCTTCAGCTCTTAAATCTTCCAGAGACCAAGAATCATAACCCGAGTCTTTTGCAGCCATAATTAACACTTGTGTGTTGCACGATTGTGTCTGAAGTGTGTGTACAACAAATACCAAGGGAATAGTATCCCACTTCTGACACCAAAAATGTGGCGTAAGCCCCGAAAAGTCCCTTGACGATAAAAAAAGGAATAGTAAACTAATAACACCGAAACTAACAATGACTGAGTACACGCACCCCTTCCCACAATCCCACAACACACCACCATGAATTACAATAGCTAATGTTTATTAAGTATATAAAAAAAAGAAAACACTCGATATTAACAGCATTAACACTAAGTAACTAATTCTAAATATTCTATAAC
The DNA here is from genome assembly GCA_964020085.1 of Micromussa lordhowensis. NCBI lineage: Eukaryota > Metazoa > Cnidaria > Anthozoa > Scleractinia > Lobophylliidae > Micromussa > Micromussa lordhowensis. The sequence goes on along the minus strand of OZ026599.1, from coordinate 34,977,888 downwards.
AATCTTTTGCTTGAAAATTAATACAATTAATTACTAAACTATTGCGATTCCTAACCTTAACTTAAGAAATTTTAAACCTATACAATAATACGAATGAATACGAAAACTAACTAACTATTTACAAATTATATACAACAGTTCACAGTTCTTTTTTTTTTTCTTGCGTCCTTGTCCTGATCCCAACAACGTCCACCACATACACAACCAACCAAACACCCGTTCAGTAATACTCCCACTTCCAACTTAACTCACCATGTCATAACTTCAGTCAGTCCGTAATTCTTGAACTTCAGATCTCCGGCTTACTCCTGTTAGCTTTCTCGAGCAGCACTTCTCACTCGTCCTCCGGCCACCTTTTCTTTGCACACTCGTTCTCCGGCCACCTTTTCTTTGCACACTCGTTCTCCGGCCACCTTTTCTTTGCACACTCGTTCCCCCCGGCAAATGACTCTTTGTCGTGAATCTAGGGGTCGATTTACTAACGCTTTACAGTAATGAGCAATGTGCTTGCAGCCGCCTTCCTCTTCCTTCTTCTTCTTCTACCCAGGAATATCAACCAACAGAACTGCTACACACAACAACCCACTACATCTGTACGACTTACATTTATACATTTATGGTAATTATTTCTACAATTAACACTTAAAACAAACGCTATAAAGAAAGTTACTACACAATAAACAATAAACTAAACATAATACTAAACTACACAATACACTAAGAATGTTTAAATATTAAATACTTGAATGCTACATGAGTTACGTAATAAAGTTACGTAATAATGAACGACAAAATCCAAACAAAACGCACTAAAACAAAAACCTAAACTAAACGCAAACAACTACTAAATAATTTCGTGACATCGCAGCAAAGGTATATTCGAGTATATTCGCAGCAAATGTGAGTGGCGTAATATGAAGAAAACAAATCGTGAATTACAGCATTTCATCGCGACCGAAGTACGACGACTGCTGGATCAAGTTGTTCGGGTGCGTGGAAGTGGATATTCGTGTACCGGATCACTTGAAAGAGAAATTCAGCGAGATGTGCCCGATCTTTAAGAACGCGGAAATCAGTCGCGATGATATTGGAGACTTCATGAAAGCGTACGCCGAGGAGCACAACATCACGGCTCAGCCCCGTCGCAGCTTGAGGGACATCCCGTTCATGTGGCAGAGGCATCTCTGAGGACTCTGGCATAACCAACGCGGCTATTTCATCACGACTCTGCCATTTACTGAGAAGGTTAATGTGATACGTTCGATGCTGCTTGTGTGTTTTGCCTGTATCTAGCTCGTAGTTAAGCCCGTCATTTAACACTTTGGTAACCTTAAAAGGGCCTTGCCAACAAACCTCCAATTTGCTTCCTGGGGTGGGCAACAAGACCAAAGCCTTGTCACCAACTTCCAGACGTCTTTTAGAGCTGTGAACGTCGTACAGGCGTTTTTGTGTTCGTTGCATTTTCGTCGTGTGCTCTTGAACCGCTTTCTGCATCATCGCAAGTCGTCTTCTGATTTCTAGGACATGGCTCACCAGGCTTTCCTTAGAAGGGTGTTTCTCTAACCATGTTTCTTTTATAACAGCTAACGGTCCACGGACTGATTGACCATACAGTAACTCAAAAGGAGAATATCCAGTGGATTCACATGGGACCTCTCTATAGGCAAACAGCAGATAAGGGAGGAACTTGTCCCAATTTTTCACCCGCTCTCGGACAAACTTTTTGAGCATCCGCTTCAGAGTACCGTTGAAACGTTCAACCAGACCGTTTGCTTCCGGGTGGTATACTGAAGTTTGAATCTTGGTAATTCCTAATTGATCATACAATTGCGCCATGAGGTTGCTTATGAAATTAGAACCCTGATCTGAAACCAACTCCTCTGGGATTCCTACCCTGCAAAAATACTGAACAAGAGCATCTGCTATTGTTTTCGAACTTGTATTCCTGAGAGGTATGGCCTCTGGGTAACGCGTTGCATAGTCGACTATTGTTAAAATGTATTTGTACCTTGTAGTTGTTCGAGGCAATTCACCCACTATGTCGATGGCTATCTTTCGAAACGGTTCCGTTTCTGGTTTCACTGGATTAAGTGGTGCCCTGTGCGACTTCATATTGCGTGCTACTAACTGACATTGTGGGCAGGTCGCGCAGAATTTTCGAACATCAAGGCTAATACCAGGCCAAAAGAAATGCACTTCTATGCGATTCAATGTTTTCGTGGAACCCATGTGACCAGCTAAAGGGATAGTATGGGCGACGCGAAGAATTTCATTTCTATAGGCTTCTGGGACAACCACACGGTCAACATACCTCAGCCCATCATGTACATCTTCCAAAAACTTGCGATGCATGAGCAAATCATTTTCAATGAAATAACTATTTCCTTCCTCGGGTGCTTTCTGAAGCGCCTTACTACGTGCCTTATCGAGCGTCACGTCTGTTCGCTGATCTTCGATAACCTGGCCCCTATTTCTATCAAAATGTTAAACAATAAATTCTCCATACCTGACTCTTCAACAACCCCCTTTGGACTTTCCTCGTCAATCTCGCCTCGCTCTGGTTCTTCAAAGAGTGTTGGTAGATCACCCTTTCTCAGACCTTCCTTCTTCGTCTCTTTTTTGGACAGATTCCTAAGTGCAAGTGCGTTTTCGCGATCCACTACTTCATCCGCTTGTATCTGGGCCTCCTGTAATACTTTCTGCCGCCTAGTTAGCACAAAAGCTTCATTGCTTTCCAAGCTATGAATCGATGTATTGTTCTCCCATTGATCCAGGACATTTTGTTTGGAAAGGGTTTTACCGAATGAGGATCTACCGAGTAGACAGTCAACTGGTAACTTGTCTAATGCCCCTACCAATTCCCTATGCCTACCATGTTCGCTTTCAAATTCTACCCATGCTAAAGGTATTACCAGTCGTTCACCTGCTGCAGTCAAAACTGTCATTTTCTCCCCGGTTAACGAATCATTACTAACAAACCTTTTATGGACAAGGGTTCTAGTACACCCAGAATCAACTATCATCTCTGCAGGTTTACCCGCTATCCTGCCTTTAACATTGCACGGTGGAAACTCTCTTTTCTCCGAGTTAAGGGGTGTCAAACAAAGCAAGTACCCCTGGGAGGTAGGGTTGCGGGTCCTCCCACAGTTAAACGACATGTGCCCTTTCTTACCACATTTAAAACAAGTTACTTCGGGCCTTGTATTCTTAACGTTGGGCGATACGGAATTCTGCTTACGTGAATCATGCTTGCCTTCGGGTGGAGGCACATCCTTCTTTACGTTCATTTCCTTCCTTTGTTTAAAACCCTGCCCTCTACCAAACGAAGCATATTTACCTGCGACGAGTGGTCCTTTCCTCGCTTGTACATGTAAGTTTGCTAGATTTCCAAGCTCTTCTGCAGTAGTTGGCTTTTGCTCCTTCAACCAAGCTCTTAGCTCTGGGCTTACCGCATCCAGGAGTCTCTCGATCATTATTTGCTCCAAAATCATCTCAGCATCACGAGCAGCCCCTGCAACTTCCATCCAACGATTCAAATACCTTCTTGTCCGATTTCCCCACTGAACAAAGTCTTCCTCTGGTTGTTTCTCTGAGGTTCGAAATCTGAATCTGTAATGGTCTGCAGTTAGCTGATAAGCTTTAATAATGATGTTTTTGCTTTCATGGTAATTTTGACATTTTGGGTCCGGGATCTCCAAGTAAATGGATTTGGCCTTTTCTGTAAACTTAGGAACGAGATTGCCAACCCACTCACTTTCCGGAAGAGACTGCGCTTTTGCCGTCATTTCAAATATTCTAAAGTAATCATCTATGTCTTCCTCTTCCCGCATTTCTCTAATCTTCATAAACCTAGGCTTATTAGAACTCTTATATTGTCTTTCGGCCTCTCTAACAGCAAACTGTTCTTTCTCACTCCTAAGAATTCTAAGTCGTTCCTCTTCCCTGACTAATCTCTCTTCTTCCTCCCGCGCTCTCTGTCTTTCATACTCCCTTTTCTCCTTTTCCGCCTCCCGTTCTTCCATTTGCATTTTCCTTCGCAATTCCAACATCATTAGCTCTCGTTCTTGTAGTTGCAATTGTTGCTCGAAAGTCAAATTCCCCTCGGTTTCGGTCTGCTCCATTTCTTCATCTCCCGTGATCACATCACCCGGATTAGCCATTAACTTATCATGCACCCTAAGCTTGCTTGCCAGCGTCTTAATCCCATCTTTGCTAGTGAAACAAATCGATCTACTACTAGCTTCAGCTCTTAAATCTTCCAGAGACCAAGAATCATAACCCGAGTCTTTTGCAGCCATAATTAACACTTGTGTGTTGCACGATTGTGTCTGAAGTGTGTGTACAACAAATACCAAGGGAATAGTATCCCACTTCTGACACCAAAAATGTGGCGTAAGCCCCGAAAAGTCCCTTGACGATAAAAAAAGGAATAGTAAACTAATAACACCGAAACTAACAATGACTGAGTACACGCACCCCTTCCCACAATCCCGCAACACACCACCATGAATTACAATAGCTAATGTTTATTAAGTATATAAAAAAAAGAAAACACTCGATATTAACAGCATTAACACTAAGTAACTAATTCTAAATATTCTATAACAATCTTTTGCTTGAAAATTAATACAATTAATTACTAAACTATTGCGATTCCTAACCTTAACTTAAGAAATTTTAAGCCTATACAATAATACGAATGAATACGAAAACTAACTAACTATTTACAAATTATATACAACAGTTCACAGTTCTTTTTTTTTTTTTCTTGCGTCCTTGTCCTGATCCCAACAACGTCCACCACATACACAACCAACCAAACACCCGTTCAGTAATACTCCCACTTCCAACTTAACTCACCATGTCATAACTTCAGTCAGTCCGTAATTCTTGAACTTCAGATCTCCGGCTTACTCCTGTTAGCTTTCTCGAGCAGCACTTCTCACTCGTCCTCCGGCCACCTTTTCTTTGCACACTCGTTCTCCGGCCACCTTTTCTTTGCACACTCGTTCTCCGGCCACCTTTTCTTTGCACACTCGTTCCCCCCGGCAAATGACTCTTTGTCGTGAATCTAGGGGTCGATTTACTGACGCTTTACAGTAATGAGCAATGTGCTTGCAGCCGCCTTCCTCTTCCTTCTTCTTCTTCTACCCAGGAATATCAACCAACAGAACTGCTACACACAACAACCCACTACATCTGTACGACTTACATTTATACATTTATGGTAATTATTTCTACAATTAACACTTAAAACAAACGCTATAAAGAAAGTTACTACACAATAAACAATAAACTAAACATAATACTAAACTACACAATACACTAAGAATGTTTAAATATTAAATACTTGAATGCTACATGAGTTACGTAATAAAGTTACATAATAATGAACGACAAAATCCAAACAAAACGCACTAAAACAAAAACCTAAACTAAACGCAAACAACTACTAAATAATTTCGTGACATCGCAGCAAAGGTATATTCGAGTATATTCGCAGCAAATGTGAGTGGCGTAATATGAAGAAAACAAATCGTGAATTACAGCATTTCATCGCGACCGAAGTACAACGACTGCTGGATCAAGTTGTTCGGGTGCGTGGAAGTGGATATTCGTGTACCGGATCACTTGAAAGAGAAATTCAGCGAGATGTGCCCGATCTTTAAGAACGCGGAAATCAGTCGCGATGATATTGGAGACTTCATGAAAGCGTACGCCGAGGAGCACAACATCATGGCTCAGCCCCGTCGCAGCTTGAGGGACATCCCGTTCATGTGGCAGAGGCATCTCTGAGGACTCTGGCATAACCAACGCGGCTATTTCATCACGACTCTGCCATTTACTGAGAAGGTTAATGTGATACGTTCGATGCTGCTTGTGTGTTTTGCCTGTATCTAGCTTGTAGTTAAGCCCGTCATTTAACACTTTGATAACCTTAAAAGGGCCTTGCCAACAAACCTCCAATTTGCTTCCTGGGGTGGGCAACAAGACCAAAGCCTTGTCACCAACTTCCAGACGTCTTTTAGAGCTGTGAACGTCGTACAGGCGTTTTTGTGTTCGTTGCATTTTCGTCGTGTGCTCTTGAACCGCTTTCTGCATCATCGCAAGTCGTCTTCTGATTTCTAGGACATGGCTCACCAGGCTTTCCTTAGAAGGGTGTTTCTCTAACCATGTTTCTTTTATAACAGCTAACGGTCCACGGACTGATTGACCATACAGTAACTCAAAAGGAGAATATCCAGTGGATTCACATGGGACCTCTCTATAGGCAAACAGCAGATAAGGGAGGAACTTGTCCCAATTTTTCACCCGCTCTCGGACAAACTTTTTGAGCATCCGCTTCAGAGTACCGTTGAAACGTTCAACCAGACCGTTTGCTTCCGGGTGGTATACTGAAGTTTGAATCTTGGTAATTCCTAATTGATCATACAATTGCGCCATGAGGTTGCTTATGAAATTAGAACCCTGATCTGAAACCAACTCCTCTGGGATTCCTACCCTGCAAAAATACTGAACAAGAGCATCTGCTATTGTTTTCGAACTTGTATTCCTGAGAGGTATGGCCTCTGGGTAACGCGTTGCATAGTCGACTATTGTTAAAATGTATTTGTACCTTGTAGTTGTTCGAGGCAATTCACCCACTATGTCGATGGCTATCTTTCGAAACGGTTCCGTTTCTGGTTTCACTGGATTAAGTGGTGCCCTGTGCGACTTCATATTGCGTGCTACTAACTGACATTGTGGGCAGGTCGCGCAGAATTTTCGAACATCAAGGCTAATACCAGGCCAAAAGAAATGCACTTCTATGCGATTCAATGTTTTCGTGGAACCCATGTGACCAGCTAAAGGGATAGTATGGGCGACGCGAAGAATTTCATTTCTATAGGCTTCTGGGACAACCACACGGTCAACATACCTCAGCCCATCATGTACATCTTCCAAAAACTTGCGATGCATGAGCAAATCATTTTCAATGAAATAACTATTTCCTTCCTCGGGTGCTTTCTGAAGCGCCTTACTACGTGCCTTATCGAGCGTCACGTCTGTTCGCTGATCTTCGATAACCTGGCCCCTATTTCTATCAAAATGTTAAACAATAAATTCTCCATACCTGACTCTTCAACAACCCCCTTTGGACTTTCCTCGTCAATCTCGCCTCGCTCTGGTTCTTCAAAGAGTGTTGGTAGATCACCCTTTCTCAGACCTTCCTTCTTCGTCTCTTTTTTGGACAGATTCCTAAGTGCAAGTGCGTTTTCGCGATCCACTACTTCATCCGCTTGTATCTGGGCCTCCTGTAATACTTTCTGCCGCCTAGTTAGCACAAAAGCTTCATTGCTTTCCAAGCTATGAATCGATGTATTGTTCTCCCATTGATCCAGGACATTTTGTTTGGAAAGGGTTTTACCGAATGAGGATCTACCGAGTAGACAGTCAACTGGTAACTTGTCTAATGCCCCTACCAATTCCCTATGCCTACCATGTTCGCTTTCAAATTCTACCCATGCTAAAGGTATTACCAGTCGTTCACCTGCTGCAGTCAAAACTGTCATTTTCTCCCCGGTTAACGAATCATTACTAACAAACCTTTTATGGACAAGGGTTCTAGTACACCCAGAATCAACTATCATCTCTGCAGGTTTACCCGCTATCCTGCCTTTAACATTGCACGGTGGAAACTCTCTTTTCTCCGAGTTAAGGGGTGTCAAACAAAGCAAGTACCCCTGGGAGGTAGGGTTGCGGGTCCTCCCACAGTTAAACGACATGTGCCCTTTCTTACCACATTTAAAACAAGTTACTTCGGGCCTTGTATTCTTAACGTTGGGCGATACGGAATTCTGCTTACGTGAATCATGCTTGCCTTCGGGTGGAGGCACATCCTTTTTTACGTTCATTTCCTTCCTTTGTTTAAAACCCTGCCCTCTACCAAACGAAGCATATTTACCTGCGACGAGTGGTCCTTTCCTCGCTTGTACATGTAAGTTTGCTAGATTTCCAAGCTCTTCTGCAGTAGTTGGCTTTTGCTCCTTCAACCAAGCTCTTAGCTCTGGGCTTACCGCATCCAGGAGTCTCTCGATCATTATTTGCTCCAAAATCATCTCAGCATCACGAGCAGCCCCTGCAACTTCCATCCAACGATTCAAATACCTTCTTGTCCGATTTCCCCACAGAACAAAGTCTTCCTCTGGTTGTTTCTCTGAGGTTCGAAATCTGAATCTGTAATGGTCTGCAGTTAGCTGATAAGCTTTAATAATGATGTTTTTGCTTTCATGGTAATTTTGACATTTTGGGTCCGGGATCTCCAAGTAAATGGATTTGGCCTTTTCTGTAAACTTAGGAACGAGATTGCCAACCCACTCACTTTCCGGAAGAGACTGCGCTTTTGCCGTCATTTCAAATATTCTAAAGTAATCATCTATGTCTTCCTCTTCCCGCATTTCTCTAATCTTCATAAACCTAGGCTTATTAGAACTCTTATATTGCCTTTCGGCCTCTCTAACAGCAAACTGTTCTTTCTCACTCCTAAGAATTCTAAGTCGTTCCTCTTCCCTGACTAATCTCTCTTCTTCCTCCCGCGCTCTCTGTCTTTCATACTCCCTTTTCTCCTTTTCCGCCTCCCGTTCTTCCATTTGCATTTTCCTTCGCAATTCCAACATCATTAGCTCTCGTTCTTGTAGTTGCAATCGTTGCTCGAAAGTCAAATTCCCCTCGGTTTCGGTCTGCTCCATTTCTTCATCTCCCGTGATCACATCACCCGGATTAGCCATTAACTTATCATGCACCCTAAGCTTGCTTGCCAGCGTCTTAATCCCATCTTTGCTAGTGAAACAAATCGATCTACTACTAGCTTCAGCTCTTAAATCTTCCAGAGACCAAGAATCATAACCCGAGTCTTTTGCAGCCATAATTAACACTTGTGTGTTGCACGATTGTGTCTGAAGTGTGTGTACAACAAATACCAAGGGAATAGTATCCCACTTCTGACACCAAAAATGTGGCGTAAGCCCCGAAAAGTCCCTTGACGATAAAAAAAGGAATAGTAAACTAATAACACCGAAACTAACAATGACTGAGTACACGCACCCCTTCCCACAATCCCGCAACACACCACCATGAATTACAATAGCTAATGTTTATTAAGTATATAAAAAAAAGAAAACACTCGATATTAACAGCATTAACACTAAGTAACTAATTCTAAATATTCTATAACAATCTTTTGCTTGAAAATTAATACAATTAATTACTAAACTATTGCGATTCCTAACCTTAACTTAAGAAATTTTAAACCTATACAATAATACGAATGAATACGAAAACTAACTAACTATTTACAAATTATATACAACAGTTCACAGTTCTTTTTTTTTTTCTTGCGTCCTTGTCCTGATCCCAACAACGTCCACCACATACACAACCAACCAAACACCCGTTCAGTAATACTCCCACTTCCAACTTAACTCACCATGTCATAACTTCAGTCAGTCCGTAATTCTTGAACTTCAGATCTCCGGCTTACTCCTGTTAGCTTTCTCGAGCAGCACTTCTCACTCGTCCTCCGGCCACCTTTTCTTTGCACACTCGTTCTCCGGCCACCTTTTCTTTGCACACTCGTTCCCCCCGGCAAATGACTCTTTGTCGTGAATCTAGGGGTCGATTTACTGACGCTTTACAGTAATGAGCAATGTGCTTGCAGCCGCCTTCCTCTTCCTTCTTCTTCTTCTACCCAGGAATATCAACCAACAGAACTGCTACACACAACAACCCACTACATCTGTACGACTTACATTTATACATTTATGGTAATTATTTCTACAATTAACACTTAAAACAAACGCTATAAAGAAAGTTACTACACAATACACAATAAACTAAACATAATACTAAACTACACAATACACTAAGAATGTTTAAATATTAAATACTTGAATGCTACATGAGTTACGTAATAAAGTTACGTAATAATGAACGACAAAATCCAAACAAAACGCACTAAAACAAAAACCTAAACTAAACGCAAACAACTACTAAATAATTTCGTGACATCGCAGCAAAGGTATATTCGAGTATATTCGCAGCAAATGTGAGTGGCGTAATATGAAGAAAACAAATCGTGAATTACAGCATTTCATCGCGACCGAAGTACGACGACTGCTGGATCAAGTTGTTCAGGTGCGTGGAAGTGGATATTCGTGTACCGGATCACTTGAAAGAGAAATTCAGCGAGATGTGCCCGATCTTTAAGAACGCGGAAATCAGTCGCGATGATATTGGAGACTTCATGAAAGCGTACGCCGAGGAGCACAACATCATGGCTCAGCCCCGTCGCAGCTTGATCGGGAGCATGAAAGGTGAAAAGATCCTGCTGGCCACACCTCTCCTTAAATGGTACCTGGAACATGGTCTAGAGGTCACGAAAGTACACCAAGTGATTGAGTTCACCCCTGAACCCTGCTTCAAACCGTTTGGAGATGCAGTGTCAGATGCGAGGAGAGCAGGAGATGTGGATCCCAGTAAAGCCATCATCGCGGACACGATGAAACTGGTAAGTTTGTTTTAATACAGGGAAAACTCGTGGTGGGGAATGTTTTAGCATGTAGAAAACTTATACAAATTTTATTTTGATTTCTCAGGTGGGTAATTCAGGCTATGGAAAAACGATTACCAACCAATTGAAACACAGAAACGTGGAGTATTGCAGAGATGCGGAAGCTAGCAGGAAAGTGAACACTCACCTGTTTCGTAAACTAGAGAACATCACGGAAGATACTTACGAAGTAGAGTCCTGTAAAAAAAACCATCAAGTTAAATTTACCAATTCAAGTCGGTTTTTTTGTTTACCAGTATGCGAAACTTCGCATGTTGCAGTTTTATTATGATTTTTTAGACAAGTATCTCGATCGTGCAGATTTTCAAATGTGTGAAATGGACACGGATAGTGCCTATATTGCCATCTCAGGGGACAGCGTTGAAAGTTTAGCGAAACCCGAATTAAGAGAAGAATTTCAACAAGATAAGTGCAACTGGTTCCCAAGAACCGACACGAGGGAACACAAGGCCTATGATAAGAGAACCCCAGGTCTTTTTAAAGTTGAGTGGGAGGGAGAAGGGATTATCGGTTTGTGCTCAAAAACCTATTATTGTTTTGGGGCCAAAGATAAATTTAGTTGTAAGGGTGTTAATAAGAAATGCAACGACATTGACAAAGAGAAGTACTTGAATGTACTACTCACCAAACAAAATAGTGGCGGGGTGAATCGGGGTTTCAGAGTAGTGAACAACACCATGTATACTTATACCCAAGTTCGAGATGCCTTTTCATATTTTTATCCTAAACGGAAAGTTTTGGCTGATGGAGTCAGCACCACTCCACTAGACATTTAAAGTTTTCAGTTTTTAGAGTTCTTGTATATAGCTTTTTCTCACTTTTTGTAAATATTTGTAAATAAAAATTGTATATAGTTTTTGTTAATTGTACATATTTTGAAGACTTAACATTTCAAAACGAATGTAATTGTAGTTTGTAAATAAATCATTGGCAGAATTGAATCATGGCTTGTTTTCTGTCTAGCCACGCACGCTCTGGAAAAACACAGGGTCAAAATGTGGCCCTCTACGCCCTTGTAGCCCTCTTCGCCCGATAAATGTCGTATCGCAAATAGTTTTGTTCAGTTGTAATTCAACTTTCACAGAGATAACATGGTGCGGTGAAAATGTAACCATTGTCCAATACCAGGTTGTGGGTCAAAATATTTAGTCCGGTTAGCAAAGTTGTAAGCATGGACCCAAGATGGAAACATCCCTTTCCTGCGCTTGTGGCAGGACCGACTTGTTGTGGAAAAAGTCAGTTTGTGAAACGTTTACTAGAATCCGGTGAAGACATGATCGACGGTGCTCCTGAAAATATCATTTGGTGTTATGGTATTTACCAGCCCACTTACGACGAGATACAAAGAAATATTCCCAACATTACGTTTTTCCAAGGAGTTCCGAGTGATTTAGAATCGATGATTAGCCCTTCTATAAGAAATCTTGTGGTCATTGACGATTTGATGCACGAATTGAGTAACGACCAGAGTATAACCAGTTTGTTTACTAAAGGTTGTCACCACCGAAATCTTAGCGTTATCTTTATTCTGCAAAATATTTTTCACCGCGGCAAAGAGTTAAGGGATGAGTTTAAAAATGTCATTACTTGGTTCTGTTCAAGTCTCCCAGAGATAGCAGTCAGGTCAATCATTTAGCCAAGCAAATGTTTCCCGGTCATGTGAAATATATGCAGGAGGCGTTTCAAGATGCGATGAAACGGCCTTATGGTTATTTATTATGCGATCTCAAACCGGAAACACCGAGCGACTTCCGGTTACGTAGCAATATTTTCCCCGGGGAGACGCAATGCACCTATGTCAGAAAAGTATAAAAAGGAGTGAACCACGGAGAAATAGTTCAGTTGAGCCTGGCCCAGCGACTGAGAAAGAACCACGATTTTCTCAAGCTCCTAGTAAAGTGTACGCCTGCTCAGCGTAAAGCCATTTTGAAAGTCACTGACGACGCTTTAGTAAGAACCATTTGTGAGTGTATTTTAAACGTTCTTAAAGAAACAGTACCTGTCAGTAAACCGGCGAAAAGAAAACTTCTAGCTCACAAGAAATCACTGATTGCTCTCGCTGAGAAAAGTACACCGATCGAAACGAAGAAAAAATTCTTAGTGCAGCAAGGAGGAAACTTTTTAAGTGTTTTGTTACCGCCCGTGCTTCGTGTACTGAGTTCGATTCTTGTCTAAAATGAATTATACCAGGCGTATGATTCTAGTGCCAGAAAATACACTGGAACGATTACAACAACGTCAAAAAACATTACCACCACCCGTGACACAAGCTCTGAAAAACTTGGACAGTCAAATGGGTGATATTTTATCCAACAAGCAACTGGACGATGAAGCAAAGGCCACACTTTATAATCAAGTGTTGCAGCGTTATCTGACTTACTATGATCAGCGAAAAGGTCAACCCCTCCACGTAAAATTAACAACTCCCAAGCCTGTGGAAACGTGCAAACAATTAGAGAACAGTGAAGAAACTAGTAAAGAATCTACCGCGGAGGCAGAAGCTATTCTGACTTCAGCAGTTGAGCAAGAAGTCATAAAGAGTGTACCCAAACTTTAAAAGACCGGAGCAAGACAACTATTCGATAAACTCAAGGAAAATCGAGATGTGTTGAATTGGAATGAAAAGTGTGATGGTGAGTGTAAATTCTAGCTCATATTTCTCAACTACCATAGCATACTATGCTAGACTTTTTAATCACTAAAAATAATATGTGACCTTCCACGGGAAAACATACACTAACTCTTTTCCGTTAAACAGTATAGAGCGTTTGTTAACCGTTCAGTTGCCGTTTAAACGGTTTAAGAAATCGTTAGAAGCGTTAAAAAAAACGTTAGAATTTTTTTCTTCCCGTTCAAAACGTTTAAAAAATGGTTTAGAGCGTTTTCACAAGTCGTTAGATGCGTTAGAAAAATCGTTTAAAACATTTTCACAAGTCCTTTAGAAGCGTTAGTAAAATCGTTTAAAAGCACTTTCACAAGTCATTTACAAGCGTTAGAATACGTCTTCAAGCACGTCCAAGTCAGGCGAATACGAATTCATAATTTCATTTGCCGTGTTTACTGCTCTTGTGCAATGTCCACGGTACGCCCCTCTGACGCCAATTAATCGCTTCAAATCTTCGCCCATTTTCTGCAGCTCCTCTGCGGAATCCTGGTCCCAGCACCAATGTCTCAAGAAGTTCCAACGACTCAAACCAAATAACTCGAGACGGTTTATTCCTTGACGTTTTACAAACTACAAACCATACGCTTGAAACTATAAACCATGTGCTTGAAAAATGTGAATACGAAATCTTTTATAGCAAAGAAAAATTAACATAATGGCGAAGGCGCCCGTGCGCCACAGCCTTTGTTCATTCGCACGGGCGAATCGGGCGAAATTAATTCACAACAGTCTCACGTGGAACCATGGGCACGATTGTTTTTATGGGTTGCGATCGATCGAGAAACAAGAATTTCTGTAAAAACGAAAAAGATGAAGTTAAAATATAATTGTCCGACAGCTGGGGCTTGAAGAAATGAAAGAAAACACTTGAAAATGTTATCCACAAGCTTCTTTTTAATGCTGATTGAAGAATCGAAAGCACTCAGGAGTACATCGATCTCCAAACTGCAGTGAGACCACGGGGGCGAAGCGCTCGCTGGTGTAATTGATTTCCTGTCCGGCATGTTCAACTTTCGGTGAGTAATAAATGAAATTCACAACCTCAAATTGTTTTGGCGTATTTTTTTATCAGTTTATACAAGAAACAGAATTTTGTACATTGAGTGTAAATCGTAGCGGTTGCAAGTTTTATCGGCCGTATTTTTAGCCTGGTTGAGGTGCTTCGAAATATAAACACAATCATGTTGCTTTCGAAATATAAACGTTTGAGACCGAGACTAGCGTTTAATGTTTTTACAAGCCGTTCAGAAAATCAGCACAACATTTTTGTAAAACATTAGAAATTTTCGCACTTTCGTTAAAAGCGTTAACCAAACCGTTTGAACGTTTTGAAAAAGCATTCAGAAAATCGACACTATCTGTTAAAACGTTTTTGTAAACCGTTAGAAATTTTCGCTCACCTGTTAAAAGCGTTTACCAAACCGTTTGAACGTTTTGAAAAAGCGTTTGTTAACCGTTTGTTAGCCGTTAGTTTTTGCCCGTTTAACGGAAAAGTGTTAGTGTACGTTTTCCCGTGGAAGGTCACATATTGCCTTTAAGGCAGGGCACTCACCCCTATTTAGGTTTTTATTTTTCAGCTGCATATTTAATTCATAGTACAGCATTTTATTTTTAGCCTTTTCATTTTAAATACACATACATTTCAATTCCTGTAGATACATTTTAAATTTATTTAACATTGTATTTTGGGTTGAGCCTGGCATCCTGTAAAGTAGCCTCCAGGCAAGTAAAGTTCTCTGGGAAATAAAGTGTTTATCTCATTTTCATGTTTTCATTTCATTTCAACTATCAGTTACAGTTTGAACCCAATTATCAGCTATTACCTCTATCTTTTATCAATGTCATAAGTCGAAGAAAAGGGAGCTTCTTACCTCAGTCATGTGATGAATGTGAAAAATTTTATTTTGCCTATTCCATTCGTCTTTCACTGCATTTACGGGTGGTATCATCTGAAAGAGACATTCTCAATTCATGGTAGGCTTCATCAGAAATGAGCCCAGAGTCTTTGGCCACAAGAAAACGCTTAGATGTCTCTTCCCTTGATTGAACCACGTCTTCTTTCTCCTCAGACCCAAGGGGGATCACAAGTTCCTCTCCTTGTACACTGAACTTGATCTAGAACATATTGAATACAGTATAACTAAATAGCATTGTAAAGAGTATCTTACTTTATTTAACTCAGTCTATTCACCAAGTACTGCTTACATTGATTTCTGAAATCAAGTATTTATTAACTGCTAAAATTGCAAACAAAATCATTTGCTAATCTCCTATTTCGCCATCTCCAGTGTTATGGAGATTCCAAGAAACTTTGCAGCAGAGGTCAACAAAATAGTGTTGGATTTTATCTGGAAGCAAAAACCCGCCAAAATAAAAAGGACAACCCTCGTCAAGACGAAATCAGATGGCGGTCTTGGCATGAAGGACTTTGATCTTTTCGATAAAGCTTTGAAACTAACCTGGGTAAAACGATTGTGCTCCAGCTCAGATGCACCGTGGAAGTATATTCCAAAGTCGTTTCTTTCTAATGTTGGCGGCACTGAGCTCTTTCAATGTAATTATAGCTATAACCTTCTTGAGTTTAAGGGCCCTCTTCCTGAATTTTACAAACAAATTATTCGTCAATGGCAAAAAATCGTGTCTACAACCCCCCACAGCAAGACCGAGATACTGTCTCAGACAATCTGGAACAACAAATTCATTACGATTGACAAAAAAATGGTATATCTACCTCTTTGGCACCGAGCAGGTATAAAGCAAATTTCAGACCTTTTTGACGAGCATGAAAATTGCTTCCTACCTTTCCTTTCCTTGCGCAATAAATACAGGCTAAATTGCAACTTTTTACAATATCATGGTCTTATATCCGCGATCCCCCAAAGTTGGAAGAAGCTCCTTCATGTTAATTCTGACGACTCTATAGCTACAACATCCCCACCGCCAATTGGTACTATTACGTGCAAGACGTTATACAACAGACTGTTAGCCTTAGAAAATCTTCCTCCTCCCACTTCAGAAAAAAAACTCTTATCTTATGGCATCGCAAAGGAGAATCTAAAAAACATTTATCTTCTGCCATTCACAGCCACCAAAGAAGTTAAATTGGCAATGTTCCAGTACAAAATTACACACAACATTTTAGCTACGAACAGTGTATTATACAAAATGAAAAAGGTTGCCTCCCCATCCTGCCCTTTTTGCCCCTCTGATCGTCAAAACATGCATCATTTGTTTATCTGCTGCCCGCAAGCGTCTTCCTTTTGGTATAAGTTCCAAAGATGGTATTCTAACGTATGTAATGCGAGTTTAATTCTCTCCGAGCCAGAGATATTATTTGGAATTACTTGTTCCTGTACTCACCGTTTGACCCTCAACCACCTCATAATGCTAGGAAAATACTTTCTTTATATTAACGCGCTAAATAATACCAAGTTCGTTTTCAACGACTTCATCTCATTAGTACGTGACAAAATCGAAATAGAAAAATATATTGCTGTAACGATCAATGCTGAAAGGGAGTTTCAACAAAAGTGGAAATTCTTTTTCAACATTTAGAGCGTTTTGTTACGAGTTTTATTTCACTTTATTTCATTTTATTTTTTTATTTTTATTTTTTTTTTTTTTTTTTTTCCGTTAGTAAGTAACCACAGTGTGTTGTAAGGAACGTAACGTGTAAGTCATAATAAGCAACTTTTCCGTTTTGTAAGTAAGTAAAGTAATCTCAAAGTATTGTAAATAGGATTTTCTCATGTATTGTAAGTGACATTTGTTAGACAATAAACGCATTAAAGTATGGAAAAAAAAAAAAAAAAAAAAAAAAAAATCTCCTATTTCGCATTTGCGCTCTCAAGGTCTCCGTCCAAAGTAGTATGTGACAGATGAATAGACCACTTGGTTCTACATGAAGTAGTAGTCACAGAATTAATGAGCAATGATAATGAGATACAGGCCGTGTAGGTATATGGGGGGTTTGGTGCGGTTTAATGAGATACAGGCCGTGTAGGTAGATGTGAGGGAAATTGAGAGGGAGAATAATTTGATACATGTATTGTTTTATTGTTTTAAGAGTTTTATTATTGAATATTACATGAGTTTTTAAGAGAGATGTGTGTGTTGTAGTGGAGTCAACGTACCACCCAGCCATCCGGGTGATATTGCGCTTGGCTGAGAACCAATGAGGGAGTACTGTCAAACCGGTCAGACTGGGTTTGAGACCAGTTGGATTTGTTTATTCAAAATGGCAGACATATCTTGTAGGGATCAGGTCAAACCGGTTTTAAGGAGATAATTTAAACGTAATGGAAAATATTATTTTAGTGTATGAAGAAGACGAACAGAAACAAGCGTAAATGAACAGAGATGGAACACATGATCGAACAACAGATCATCGCTTTGGACATGGAAGTATTAACTAATCGCATGAAATGTTTAGAATTGGAAGACAAAGTAATAACATTGCTTAATCAACTGTGGGATGAGAATTGTCTGAAGTCTTCACCGCGACAAACAGTGGAAGTGAAGTGGGAAGAAAATGGTATGGAAGTCACTGCCGGTGAGCTGCGAGCTCCGACGTTTTACTTCATGAATGAAACGAAATTGTGGCAGCAAGTACAGCAGCTACTTAAGTCGCAAATTCAATGGGAACATTGGCTCAAGAATATAATCTATCAGAAATTTGTCACTGAATGGATCAAGGAACCTTTTACACCATGGTACTTGAAAAGACATACTTCATGTAACTTCAAATAGTAAAAGAGACATTAGGTTGAAATGTCCACTCATATTTAATTCAATCGCGGCATTGTTCGCGTTTAATGAGAAGTTAGCCATAATAATGCCTTAGCTGCCTCATTAAACGTAAACAATGTCGACAGTCTGGATTGCCGTGGCATACTGCCGACAGGCACGCAGCAACCCTTCTTATATTAAATGCAAAATCATGCCTTTGCAAGGGATTCATTCCTGTTGCGTAATATACGCAGGCAATGCATGTCGTCTCCATTTCAATTCCTGGGTGCCTTTCCGTGCAAAACTATAAGGAAAGAAAAAACAAAATGTTAATTACATGAGATTTCAATAACTTCTAGATCAGTGTCATTCTAATGACAGTGAATCAAAAAGAGGGATTAAAAAAGCAATCAGATTAATTACTAAAATATCTGCTTATCTGTTTTTATTGACTGATTAGAACTGTACACCAAGACATGTTGTTAAACACGCTTCTTACTTGTCTTAAACGGCTCATAATCCTTTCATTCCCTGCCATTTCTTCTTCGGAAGGCAGGGGATACTGCACCCTACAGGCGGGGCACTGCATCGCTGTTTGAGTTCTTGTTCTCATCCAACTGAAATGAAACAAAAGGTCCCGTTTAATTAAGAACTCTAAACAAAACGAGGCAAAACATCATTAGAATTGTTAACTCAACATGTCTTACCGTACTACACATCTTGTGTGGACAGTTTGCCCACAACAGCCTAAGGAAGGAATATTGAAGTCTTCCTCGAAACAGATAAAACACACATTTAGAACCTGGAAGTAAAGTGTTACAAAAAATTAATTTAAAATTGCAAGGAAGACGTTGTAATAAAAATGGTCAATGCAAGAGTTTGGCGCACATTTGTAGCGCGCATTTCTGAATCGTTATGCGTCAAGTAAGAATTAATAAAATGAATTGAAAACTGTTATCTGCTTGTAAGTATAGCCTCGAAGAGCAACCGAAAATAGTTTTGAACAGGCGTCAATGAGACAACCTTCAGTTCAAAGTTTTGGTGCGCATCTGTGGCGCGCATTTCTAAATCTTTTTACTCCAAGTGAGGAATATTCCATGATTTTGTAAACATCCGTAAGCATAAGCTGCTACGAAAGCAGACGTAATCTAGTTTTCAAAACGCGTTAATAACACGAACTATATTTGAGAACACTTTCTTGTTTTCTTTTTGGTTTTGTTTACTTCAAACGTTTCGAAGTTTTGGCGCGCGTCAGTAATCAAACGAATAAGGCTTTGAAAAAGAAATATGTCTGGATTACGCTTAGATAGCAGGGAACGAAAAAACTTCTATCTACTTCATCTATAATTTTACTTACCATGCGGATAATCACACGAGTAATTTCGCAATCCATTTTGTTTTTCTTTTTTCTTCGAGCACGAAGCTTAACTCAGAGATACGAAGAGTCTGTGCAAGGTTGGGTTGATTGCAGCCGATGTATGTGGCATACTATTCGCTGACGTTTGTGAAGTTTATTGGCAGCTTCCTATACATATTGTTTTATTGACAAATTGATTGGAAGATTTCGGTTCATTTTTTATTCAACGTTGAATGTGAAAGAAAAGTTGTACATTAGTTTTGTGCGTTTTCATAACGTTGGGTTATTAGCATAGTGTCAACATTACGGGCTCAATAGCCGTTGGTTGAAAGATTTAAACGCTTACTCTGGCATATTCAAACGGTTTTCTTCGTGAAAAATATTGTTGAAAGCTGCATTATTCGATTGGTCCGTTTAAATAAATGAACGGTTTAACGGTCTCTTGGCTTAATCCTGTTGATAAATCTACTATTTGATTGATGCATTTAAAATCTGACCGGTTTGACGGCGTCTTACCTTAACCCGATGAAAATGTTGTTAAAAATTGTATCATTCGATTGGTACGTTTAAAATCTGAACTAGTTTGATAGCGTCTAGGTTTCAAATTTAAACTGGTTTTACCGCGTCCTGTTTTCTACCAAACTGATGATAAAAGGAGCGTGGGTGTCTAGGGTTTTTCATTCA
Source organism: Micromussa lordhowensis (assembly GCA_964020085.1). Lineage (NCBI taxonomy): Eukaryota > Metazoa > Cnidaria > Anthozoa > Scleractinia > Lobophylliidae > Micromussa > Micromussa lordhowensis. The sequence goes on along the minus strand of OZ026599.1, from coordinate 34,957,845 downwards.
ACTTTGATAACATGAGAGGACAAGTCAAGTTTAACCCTGAAGTCCAGCGCGCTGTTTTCAGTAAGCAAAGGATGACAAATCGATGTCTTGAACATGTTACAGCTACATCGTTGGTTGACGAAGACGAAATGGCTTCACGCCGTTCTGAATTTCAACTGGCAAACCTCGCAGGAAAGAGGGCCTTGCACGAACACCATTTATCACGAAAGAAATGTCGCCTTCGAATGCGTCAGGATATCATCGATACATTTTGGACCGTTTACGAACAAGAAGCTTGGAAGAGATTAAAGGAGACAACTGGAAATCGCGACGTGACGGTCAAAGATGTGGAGTTATTTGCGCTCGAAGCTATTCTCTCTGTAAACTAGGATATCTAATAAAAGATAGTAATGCTGCGGCACACTGTTGATAAGGACATATTGTACGTAGTCATTGACAATCTATCTGCGCGTTCCAAGTCTTACATTATAACCGTTATTTCTTAAAGTAGTGTCAAATTGTGATGTGTAACTTAAAAACTGTTCTTTTTTGTCAACTTAATGCATCATGACGAATCGATGGCGAGGCGTGACAAGACAAGGGATCGAGACAATAAAGCACATACATATACACACATGATACACACCTACTTCCCCCAAGTTTACCAGAAAATCGAGATGAAATTCAAAAGATGTGGAAATTCTAGGAGCAGAAATCTCACTTGCAAATTCGGTACTACTACGCATCAAGTCAAGTCTAGAGTGTTAACAGTATCGAAAATGCGTTGATCGCTAGCCTGCGAACTATTTTTGGCTGTCGCTTGTCTACGCTGGCGGCACCAGTAGCAGCCGGAAATAGGTCTGCGTTCGCAGGCTAGTCGATCGCCGGATATGTGAAACTGCTAAAACTGTTTGGATGAAAAGGAATTGATCGTAGCACCCGTTTGTTTAAATTATTTTGCAAGTTTTAGTAACGACGATTTCTCTTCGAGCCCAACGAGCCGCTAAATATACGAATTTTACACTTAACGCGCATACAATTATTCCTCGTTCTTTTATCCACTGCCGAGCCAAGCGAGCCCGCTAAATATATGAACCAAACACTTAATGCGCATACAATTATTCCTCGTTGTTTCATCCACTGCCGAGCCAAACGAGCTGCTAAATATATGAACTCAACAGTTAACGCCATACAAATTTTTCCACTGCCGAGCCAAACGAGCCGGCTCGTTGGTAAATGTTTAAAAGTGGCCCTGCATTCTGTAGTTGTTTAAAATAAGTTGTCACAATTAAGAGCATGTCCACCAGAGGACCAGGCAGAGGTGATACATGCCATCTCACCGATTTCAGTGAAACTTGGCCAGATTGAAGGCCATATCCAATAACTCAAAGAGCCAAAACGGTTCCACAATTGCAATTTTCCGGGGGGAGTTACACCACTCTTAGGTTTTTTCGCATAAATTTGTTTAAATACTACCTTAAATAAGGGTAAAAGTAAGAGGCTCTTAAACCTAAACAATTCATCCATTTCCCGTGTGGCTGCACATGAGTGTATATACATCCTTCGTAAGTTATTTACGGGAGTTTCATGTAATTTGATTGATTGCCTGTCAGTCAATGTAAGTTGATAACTACCCCTCTAAAATGGAAGAGCAAAGTAAGGTGGTTTTGAGGTCAAATATCGCCAGTGGCCAAGTCCCTCCCAAAGAGATAGCTATATCACGGTTCAGTTCCACCTTTGGCCTATACAAATCATTAAAAAAAACATTGGGATCTGCTAATTTTTGTTCGCAGGTCGAGCTCAAACCCTGCACATCTTGCTAAAGATTTTAGTTTAATGACTAACATCGTAAACGTTCCTTCATACACCGCACCCACAGATAAGCCATAACCTCAAGATGGAATCTTAAATATTGAAAAGTAACAAAAAAGACAATAAATTTTTAAGTTCAAGTGAAGTTTAATTGGTATAAAAATAAAGACAAACAAACGCAGTTTCAGAACAGTGATACAGCCGTTGTTGCGAAACTTCATATGCATTTAAAAGTTTTTAGATAAACAAACTTCCACTTATTGTCAGCGTATGAGCCGAGCAATAAATTTTCAGATGATTTATATCGTTAAACACGTTCACTGGGCGACTTCACTTGAGAACATCACAGCATAAAACAAAATAAAATGCTAGCATTTTCCAAAAAATCCACTAATTCATGTTCTGGTGGGCAAAAAAAAAAGTGATTGAAAGGGGAAAATAGTTTACCATTCCTACTGCAAACACTGATGCGCCAACCGGTTTGTTGCTTTGTACACTTTTTGGAGCAAATATAATTATTTAGCGTCACGAGATCTCACAGTTCATGTTTCACCGATGTTTGTCAACTTGAACAATTTCATGATCCTGGCCTTGGAACAAAACAATTAACCTGACATTCCCTGAAAGAATTCAGAAACTATTACTGCAATAAACCGAGAAAGGAAATTACAAACTGAATCTAGTATTTGTAGTTACAGTCCATTTTCAGCTTTAATAAAACACTTTCTCGCCTTACTTATTTCAAAGTACATTATCTCTCTTTAATTTAACAGCATTTTTAACCACTATTATTACATGTAGATATATTTTCGAGAAATTGTCCTTGAAATTAGTATCTAAAAACCTCGGCGAGTCAAAGTGTGATGTTTCGTGCGCCAAATAATAATGTTTACCGCTAAAAAAGTAATCAAATTTGTCGGGGTCTGTAAAACCTCGGCACAACAAACTCGTTTTCTTCGTGACGTTTTCGTTGAGAAAACAATGGCTAATCTTTCCTGTTCGTTGGCCTCGCACTGTGACACTCACTGCGATATTTCATCCCGAGGAAACGAGCTTCTTCCCCTGAGCTCTTGTTCTAGAGATATAAGTGCTCATCTTCGACAAATCTCTGTATCCCAAACAAGTGTCTCTTCTGAGAAAGAACTAATTCTTGCACACGTGGGGTTGTTTGATGAAAGCAGCCGTGACTTCACAATTTGTCCAAAACACCGGGATAAGTTAGGCGTCAAGTTCAACGCCTCGATAAAATGTCAGCATCCACTCCATGGAAATCGAAAGGGCAAGAGAGAGAGGGGTGTCAACCTGCGAATCTCAATTATAGACTCCATTACCAGTCGGTATTCGAGAAAGCGGAGAGA
>OZ026599.1:34884085-34951996 GCA_964020085.1 Micromussa lordhowensis | reverse complement strand
AGTCCCTGGGGCGGAGTACAAGTCCCTGGGGCGGAGTACAAGTCCCCGGGGCGGAGTACAAGTCCCTGGGGCGGAGTACAAGTCCCTGGGGCGGAGTACAAGTCCCTGGGGCGGAGTACAAGTCCCTGGGGCGGAGTACAAGTCCCTGGGGCGGAGTACAAGTCCCTGGGGCGGAGTACAAGTCCCTGGGGCGGAGTACAAGTCCCTGGGGCGGAGTACAAGTCCCTGGGGCGGAGTACAAGTCCCTGGGGCGGAGTACAAGTCCCTGGGGCGGAGTACAAGTCCCTGGGGCGGAGTACAAGTCCCTGGGGCGGAGTACAAGTCCCTGGGGCGGAGTACAAGTCCCTGGGGCGGAGTACAAGTCCCTGGGGCGGAGTACAAGTCCCTGGGGCGGAGTACAAGTCCCTGGGGCGGAGTACAAGTCCCTGGGGCGGAGTACAAGTCCCTGGGGCGGAGTACAAGTCCCTGGGGCGGAGTACAAGTCCCTGGGGCGGAGTACAAGTCCCTGGGGCGGAGTACAAGTCCCTGGGGCGGAGTACAAGTCCCTGGGGCGGAGTACAAGTCCCTGGGGCGGAGTACAAGTCCCTGGGGCGGAGTACAAGTCCCTGGGGCGGAGTACAAGTCCCTGGGGCGGAGTACAAGTCCCTGGGGCGGAGTACAAGTCCCTGGGGCGGAGTACAAGTCCCTGGGGCGGAGTACAAGTCCCTGGGGCGGAGTACAAGTCCCTGGGGCGGAGTACAAGTCCCTGGGGCGGAGTACAAGTCCCTGGGGCGGAGTACAAGTCCCTGGGGCGGAGTACAAGTCCCTGGGGCGGAGTACAAGTCCCTGGGGCGGAGTACAAGTCCCTGGGGCGGAGTACAAGTCCCTGGGGCGGAGTACAAGTCCCTGGGGCGGAGTACAAGTCCCTGGGGCGGAGTACAAGTCCCTGGGGCGGAGTACAAGTCCCTGGGGCGGAGTACAAGTCCCTGGGGCGGAGTACAAGTCCCTGGGGCGGAGTACAAGTCCCTGGGGCGGAGTACAAGTCCCTGGGGCGGAGTACAAGTCCCTGGGGCGGAGTACAAGTCCCTGGGGCGGAGTACAAGTCCCTGGGGCGGAGTACAAGTCCCTGGGGCGGAGTACAAGTCCCTGGGGCGGAGTACAAGTCCCTGGGGCGGAGTACAAGTCCCTGGGGCGGAGTACAAGTCCCTGGGGCGGAGTACAAGTCCCTGGGGCGGAGTACAAGTCCCTGGGGCGGAGTACAAGTCCCTGGGGCGGAGTACAAGTCCCTGGGGCGGAGTACAAGTCCCTGGGGCGGAGTACAAGTCCCTGGGGCGGAGTACAAGTCCCTGGGGCGGAGTACAAGTCCCTGGGGCGGAGTACAAGTCCCTGGGGCGGAGTACAAGTCCCTGGGGCGGAGTACAAGTCCCTGGGGCGGAGTACAAGTCCCTGGGGCGGAGTACAAGTCCCTGGGGCGGAGTACAAGTCCCTGGGGCGGAGTACAAGTCCCTGGGGCGGAGTACAAGTCCCTGGGGCGGAGTACAAGTCCCTGGGGCGGAGTACAAGTCCCTGGGGCGGAGTACAAGTCCCTGGGGCGGAGTACAAGTCCCTGGGGCGGAGTACAAGTCCCTGGGGCGGAGTACAAGTCCCTGGGGCGGAGTACAAGTCCCTGGGGCGGAGTACAAGTCCCTGGGGCGGAGTACAAGTCCCTGGGGCGGAGTACAAGTCCCTGGGGCGGAGTACAAGTCCCTGGGGCGGAGTACAAGTCCCTGGGGCGGAGTACAAGTCCCTGGGGCGGAGTACAAGTCCCTGGGGCGGAGTACAAGTCCCTGGGGCGGAGTACAAGTCCCTGGGGCGGAGTACAAGTCCCTGGGGCGGAGTACAAGTCCCTGGGGCGGAGTACAAGTCCCTGGGGCGGAGTACAAGTCCCTGGGGCGGAGTACAAGTCCCTGGGGCGGAGTACAAGTCCCTGGGGCGGAGTACAAGTCCCTGGGGCGGAGTACAAGTCCCTGGGGCGGAGTACAAGTCCCTGGGGCGGAGTACAAGTCCCTGGGGCGGAGTACAAGTCCCTGGGGCGGAGTACAAGTCCCTGGGGCGGAGTACAAGTCCCTGGGGCGGAGTACAAGTCCCTGGGGCGGAGTACAAGTCCCTGGGGCGGAGTACAAGTCCCTGGGGCGGAGTACAAGTCCCTGGGGCGGAGTACAAGTCCCTGGGGCGGAGTACAAGTCCCTGGGGCGGAGTACAAGTCCCTGGGGCGGAGTACAAGTCCCTGGGGCGGAGTACAAGTCCCTGGGGCGGAGTACAAGTCCCTGGGGCGGAGTACAAGTCCCTGGGGCGGAGTACAAGTCCCTGGGGCGGAGTACAAGTCCCTGGGGCGGAGTACAAGTCCCTGGGGCGGAGTACAAGTCCCTGGGGCGGAGTACAAGTCCCTGGGGCGGAGTACAAGTCCCTGGGGCGGAGTACAAGTCCCTGGGGCGGAGTACAAGTCCCTGGGGCGGAGTACAAGTCCCTGGGGCGGAGTACAAGTCCCTGGGGCGGAGTACAAGTCCCTGGGGCGGAGTACAAGTCCCTGGGGCGGAGTACAAGTCCCTGGGGCGGAGTACAAGTCCCTGGGGCGGAGTACAAGTCCCTGGGGCGGAGTACAAGTCCCTGGGGCGGAGTACAAGTCCCTGGGGCGGAGTACAAGTCCCTGGGGCGGAGTACAAGTCCCTGGGGCGGAGTACAAGTCCCTGGGGCGGAGTACAAGTCCCTGGGGCGGAGTACAAGTCCCTGGGGCGGAGTACAAGTCCCTGGGGCGGAGTACAAGTCCCTGGGGCGGAGTACAAGTCCCTGGGGCGGAGTACAAGTCCCTGGGGCGGAGTACAAGTCCCTGGGGCGGAGTACAAGTCCCTGGGGCGGAGTACAAGTCCCTGGGGCGGAGTACAAGTCCCTGGGGCGGAGTACAAGTCCCTGGGGCGGAGTACAAGTCCCTGGGGCGGAGTACAAGTCCCTGGGGCGGAGTACAAGTCCCTGGGGCGGAGTACAAGTCCCTGGGGCGGAGTACAAGTCCCTGGGGCGGAGTACAAGTCCCTGGGGCGGAGTACAAGTCCCTGGGGCGGAGTACAAGTCCCTGGGGCGGAGTACAAGTCCCTGGGGCGGAGTACAAGTCCCTGGGGCGGAGTACAAGTCCCTGGGGCGGAGTACAAGTCCCTGGGGCGGAGTACAAGTCCCTGGGGCGGAGTACAAGTCCCTGGGGCGGAGTACAAGTCCCTGGGGCGGAGTACAAGTCCCTGGGGCGGAGTACAAGTCCCTGGGGCGGAGTACAAGTCCCTGGGGCGGAGTACAAGTCCCTGGGGCGGAGTACAAGTCCCTGGGGCGGAGTACAAGTCCCTGGGGCGGAGTACAAGTCCCTGGGGCGGAGTACAAGTCCCTGGGGCGGAGTACAAGTCCCTGGGGCGGAGTACAAGTCCCTGGGGCGGAGTACAAGTCCCTGGGGCGGAGTACAAGTCCCTGGGGCGGAGTACAAGTCCCTGGGGCGGAGTACAAGTCCCTGGGGCGGAGTACAAGTCCCTGGGGCGGAGTACAAGTCCCTGGGGCGGAGTACAAGTCCCTGGGGCGGAGTACAAGTCCCTGGGGCGGAGTACAAGTCCCTGGGGCGGAGTACAAGTCCCTGGGGCGGAGTACAAGTCCCTGGGGCGGAGTACAAGTCCCTGGGGCGGAGTACAAGTCCCTGGGGCGGAGTACAAGTCCCTGGGGCGGAGTACAAGTCCCTGGGGCGGAGTACAAGTCCCTGGGGCGGAGTACAAGTCCCTGGGGCGGAGTACAAGTCCCTGGGGCGGAGTACAAGTCCCTGGGGCGGAGTACAAGTCCCTGGGGCGGAGTACAAGTCCCTGGGGCGGAGTACAAGTCCCTGGGGCGGAGTACAAGTCCCTGGGGCGGAGTACAAGTCCCTGGGGCGGAGTACAAGTCCCTGGGGCGGAGTACAAGTCCCTGGGGCGGAGTACAAGTCCCTGGGGCGGAGTACAAGTCCCTGGGGCGGAGTACAAGTCCCTGGGGCGGAGTACAAGTCCCTGGGGCGGAGTACAAGTCCCTGGGGCGGAGTACAAGTCCCTGGGGCGGAGTACAAGTCCCTGGGGCGGAGTACAAGTCCCTGGGGCGGAGTACAAGTCCCTGGGGCGGAGTACAAGTCCCTGGGGCGGAGTACAAGTCCCTGGGGCGGAGTACAAGTCCCTGGGGCGGAGTACAAGTCCCTGGGGCGGAGTACAAGTCCCTGGGGCGGAGTACAAGTCCCTGGGGCGGAGTACAAGTCCCTGGGGCGGAGTACAAGTCCCTGGGGCGGAGTACAAGTCCCTGGGGCGGAGTACAAGTCCCTGGGGCGGAGTACAAGTCCCTGGGGCGGAGTACAAGTCCCTGGGGCGGAGTACAAGTCCCTGGGGCGGAGTACAAGTCCCTGGGGCGGAGTACAAGTCCCTGGGGCGGAGTACAAGTCCCTGGGGCGGAGTACAAGTCCCTGGGGCGGAGTACAAGTCCCTGGGGCGGAGTACAAGTCCCTGGGGCGGAGTACAAGTCCCTGGGGCGGAGTACAAGTCCCTGGGGCGGAGTACAAGTCCCTGGGGCGGAGTACAAGTCCCTGGGGCGGAGTACAAGTCCCTGGGGCGGAGTACAAGTCCCTGGGGCGGAGTACAAGTCCCTGGGGCGGAGTACAAGTCCCTGGGGCGGAGTACAAGTCCCTGGGGCGGAGTACAAGTCCCTGGGGCGGAGTACAAGTCCCTGGGGCGGAGTACAAGTCCCTGGGGCGGAGTACAAGTCCCTGGGGCGGAGTACAAGTCCCTGGGGCGGAGTACAAGTCCCTGGGGCGGAGTACAAGTCCCTGGGGCGGAGTACAAGTCCCTGGGGCGGAGTACAAGTCCCTGGGGCGGAGTACAAGTCCCTGGGGCGGAGTACAAGTCCCTGGGGCGGAGTACAAGTCCCTGGGGCGGAGTACAAGTCCCTGGGGCGGAGTACAAGTCCCTGGGGCGGAGTACAAGTCCCTGGGGCGGAGTACAAGTCCCTGGGGCGGAGTACAAGTCCCTGGGGCGGAGTACAAGTCCCTGGGGCGGAGTACAAGTCCCTGGGGCGGAGTACAAGTCCCTGGGGCGGAGTACAAGTCCCTGGGGCGGAGTACAAGTCCCTGGGGCGGAGTACAAGTCCCTGGGGCGGAGTACAAGTCCCTGGGGCGGAGTACAAGTCCCTGGGGCGGAGTACAAGTCCCTGGGGCGGAGTACAAGTCCCTGGGGCGGAGTACAAGTCCCTGGGGCGGAGTACAAGTCCCTGGGGCGGAGTACAAGTCCCTGGGGCGGAGTACAAGTCCCTGGGGCGGAGTACAAGTCCCTGGGGCGGAGTACAAGTCCCTGGGGCGGAGTACAAGTCCCTGGGGCGGAGTACAAGTCCCTGGGGCGGAGTACAAGTCCCTGGGGCGGAGTACAAGTCCCTGGGGCGGAGTACAAGTCCCTGGGGCGGAGTACAAGTCCCTGGGGCGGAGTACAAGTCCCTGGGGCGGAGTACAAGTCCCTGGGGCGGAGTACAAGTCCCTGGGGCGGAGTACAAGTCCCTGGGGCGGAGTACAAGTCCCTGGGGCGGAGTACAAGTCCCTGGGGCGGAGTACAAGTCCCTGGGGCGGAGTACAAGTCCCTGGGGCGGAGTACAAGTCCCTGGGGCGGAGTACAAGTCCCTGGGGCGGAGTACAAGTCCCTGGGGCGGAGTACAAGTCCCTGGGGCGGAGTACAAGTCCCTGGGGCGGAGTACAAGTCCCTGGGGCGGAGTACAAGTCCCTGGGGCGGAGTACAAGTCCCTGGGGCGGAGTACAAGTCCCTGGGGCGGAGTACAAGTCCCTGGGGCGGAGTACAAGTCCCTGGGGCGGAGTACAAGTCCCTGGGGCGGAGTACAAGTCCCTGGGGCGGAGTACAAGTCCCTGGGGCGGAGTACAAGTCCCTGGGGCGGAGTACAAGTCCCTGGGGCGGAGTACAAGTCCCTGGGGCGGAGTACAAGTCCCTGGGGCGGAGTACAAGTCCCTGGGGCGGAGTACAAGTCCCTGGGGCGGAGTACAAGTCCCTGGGGCGGAGTACAAGTCCCTGGGGCGGAGTACAAGTCCCTGGGGCGGAGTACAAGTCCCTGGGGCGGAGTACAAGTCCCTGGGGCGGAGTACAAGTCCCTGGGGCGGAGTACAAGTCCCTGGGGCGGAGTACAAGTCCCTGGGGCGGAGTACAAGTCCCTGGGGCGGAGTACAAGTCCCTGGGGCGGAGTACAAGTCCCTGGGGCGGAGTACAAGTCCCTGGGGCGGAGTACAAGTCCCTGGGGCGGAGTACAAGTCCCTGGGGCGGAGTACAAGTCCCTGGGGCGGAGTACAAGTCCCTGGGGCGGAGTACAAGTCCCTGGGGCGGAGTACAAGTCCCTGGGGCGGAGTACAAGTCCCTGGGGCGGAGTACAAGTCCCTGGGGCGGAGTACAAGTCCCTGGGGCGGAGTACAAGTCCCTGGGGCGGAGTACAAGTCCCTGGGGCGGAGTACAAGTCCCTGGGGCGGAGTACAAGTCCCTGGGGCGGAGTACAAGTCCCTGGGGCGGAGTACAAGTCCCTGGGGCGGAGTACAAGTCCCTGGGGCGGAGTACAAGTCCCTGGGGCGGAGTACAAGTCCCTGGGGCGGAGTACAAGTCCCTGGGGCGGAGTACAAGTCCCTGGGGCGGAGTACAAGTCCCTGGGGCGGAGTACAAGTCCCTGGGGCGGAGTACAAGTCCCTGGGGCGGAGTACAAGTCCCTGGGGCGGAGTACAAGTCCCTGGGGCGGAGTACAAGTCCCTGGGGCGGAGTACAAGTCCCTGGGGCGGAGTACAAGTCCCTGGGGCGGAGTACAAGTCCCTGGGGCGGAGTACAAGTCCCTGGGGCGGAGTACAAGTCCCTGGGGCGGAGTACAAGTCCCTGGGGCGGAGTACAAGTCCCTGGGGCGGAGTACAAGTCCCTGGGGCGGAGTACAAGTCCCTGGGGCGGAGTACAAGTCCCTGGGGCGGAGTACAAGTCCCTGGGGCGGAGTACAAGTCCCTGGGGCGGAGTACAAGTCCCTGGGGCGGAGTACAAGTCCCTGGGGCGGAGTACAAGTCCCTGGGGCGGAGTACAAGTCCCTGGGGCGGAGTACAAGTCCCTGGGGCGGAGTACAAGTCCCTGGGGCGGAGTACAAGTCCCTGGGGCGGAGTACAAGTCCCTGGGGCGGAGTACAAGTCCCTGGGGCGGAGTACAAGTCCCTGGGGCGGAGTACAAGTCCCTGGGGCGGAGTACAAGTCCCTTAGAAACCGTTGACAGTAGCATTGAATAAGGTGCTAATGAAATTTCGTCACACCGCCCCAGAATATTGAACAAGAGACTATTGCAAAGTAAAGAATGATCATCGCAGTATATTTTCCAATTTAAGCACTCGGAAAGAACAAGCCTGAAAAAAATCAGGGCTTCAACGGGACTCGAACCCGTGACCTCCGCGATACCGGTGCGATGCTCTACCAACTGAGCTATGAAGCCACACATTGGGAGCGAGGTCAATTTATTGAGTTCATATCTTCCCGTGAGTAATGAAATGATGTAATTTATATACGAAATAATTCACATATATGAACTGCGGTTATAGATGAAAGTAAAGAATGATCATCGCAGTATATTTTCCAATTTAAGCAATCGGAAAGAAGAAGCCTGAAAAAAATCGAGAGCGATGCTCTACTAACTGAGCTATGAAGCCACACATTGGGAGCGAGGTCAATTTATTGAGTTCATATGTGTTCAATGTGTGGCTTCATAGCTCAGTTGGTAGAGCATCGCACCGGTATCGCGGAGGTCACGGGTTCGAGTCCCGTTGAAGCCCTGATTTTTTTCAGGCTTCTTTTTTCCGATTGCTTAAATTGGAAAATATACTGCGATGATCATTCTTTACTTTCATCTTTAACCGCAGTTCATATATATGAATTATTTCGTATATACATTACATCAAGAGACTATTGCGTCAACAGTGGAAGAAAATCGCAATCAGGAGTCAATTGATAGTTAAACTTTTGAAAAAGGAGCGATAAAAAGAACGTTTACAAGAAACTGTGTCGAGAACAGGTGGTCTACGGGGAACAGTAATTAACTCACCCACAGATATTGATGTAGTTTTCAGAAAGACAAAACTGTCGATGTGATACTGAGGAATATCTCACATGAACATGATGACGGACATCTTCGTAATTTATATTAGGCTCACACAAATTAAAGGAAATCGATACTTCGGCCATCTTCTCTTGGCCGGTTTAGCGACACTATTGTTCAAAATAAGTTTTTAATCTGATTGACTTCTTTGTTAGATCATCTAAACTTCTCGATGCTTTCCTATGCCGTTTTTCCTTTTTTCCGAATGTCATGTCCTGGTATCTTAGGTCATCAACGTTTTACAATAGACTGTTCTGTTATTTCAGGCCATGTACTCTCTCATGTACTGACTGCGCACCAGCATTATCCTTGAACTGAGAATTTCCACATTCCATCGGCTAGCCAGCTTATAATAGCTTCACGTGTTTATGAAAAATGTCATTCATGGATATCTGCGAACTTGTCAACTTACTTGGGCGCCGTTTAGCAGTTTCATTGCTTTAGGGGTGTGACGTTTCGTTTCTTCTCTGCATGCCTGCCGTTTGTCTTTGGATTGTTTACTGTAACAACGTCGAATCTCGAGCAATGGACAAAGCCGTTTTTTTCCTTTTTGTTTTTTCACTTACTCAGGCGTCCTTTTTGTCGTTCGCTCCAAGGGGTTACATTCCTTTCTGGATTGCTTCAAACGTCTCTTGATAAATCCACTGTAATTACCACGCTTCTCTTCTGTGATAATAAGTTTTTGGGCCGCTGAAGTTGCTATCCTTGTTACAACAACCAAGCCGGAAACACGCTTGCAGCGAGGAAGTTTGCCAGACTCCTAGAGGTTTCGGGCTCTTTTACAGCAAACAATCCAACGAGAAGACAGAGAATACGCCGTTACTTGGCTCCAACATCAGAGTTTAATCCAACACAAGCAGAATAAAGGCAAAACGTAACCAACGAATATTTTACAAGGCACGACTATTTAAGCCGAAAGCACAGTGCTAAAGGATTACGTAACGCTATTAAAAAATCTTAACTAAACATTATCTCATACATTTCAGGAGGAACGATTGGCTATAACAGAATTTATCGTTTACAAGATTAATAACTTTCAAACAGTTAAAACTGGAACAGTAACTCAGAAGTGAAAAAGGAACTAAAACAAATATATCTTCGTTGGATTTCTATATTTTTGTCAGCGAAAGCGAAATTGTAGAATAAACTAAACAATGCCATTTTCTCTCCTCACATTAGATTAATCTTTTTTTCAGCGGACGATACTGGAACGATTTTTTGTGTGGGCTTTTTTGTAAAAAAAATCCCACACAATGCTATGACCCATCTTACGAATTCCTATCTTTGTAGATATATATGTCCGGCATCCATATGTCCACTTGACACGTGACTTACTTCGCGCAGATAGCCTAGGTGCCAGTTTAGTTTGAGTTCATCGTCGACTTATCGTCCATTTTGTGGCATTTTGCTTAGCCTGCGAATTTTCACAGGCTACATTTTGCAGGATTTGTTTAGCGTTGTCGTACGAGTTCGTTCTCGTAATAGTTGTATATTTTCGGACGCAAATTGATTTCAGTTTTCAAGGTAAGTTCTTTTTCATTTGAAAATTTAGTGCCAGCGTGTGTTTCACGTACCTGAGCTTATCGATCGAAAGTTGACTTTAAAACAAACCAACACATTTTATTTTTGTTTGTTCAGGTGCCCCTGAGCGAGCTTTTTTGAGTTCTCTGTAGTTACTCCTGCCTAAAATTTACGGTTTCTCCTACCAATATAATCGCTAATGTGACATTTACCTAGATGATACAGGTGATCAGCTATTCTTTTGTTGCTTTATTTTAACATCTCTTCAGCAGTAGCCAAGAATACCATAAGGTTTTATAACTTTACTTGTAATAGCTACTGTATCACCGATGTTTCATTTAAATCTGGACTTTTGTTTACCAATACAAAAACAAACAAGTTGAGTGACGTTTAAAATTTACGATTACGCCTAGATAATGTTATTTCTTGGTTAAGCTATTTGTTGCTAAAACGAGCAGTATCCAACATTTTTACAGTAGCTAACTGAGTTACCGTGCAGTTGTGTTAACACTGATTTGTCAATACCATCTTTTGACTTCATTTGTCCTAGCAGTCACCGATGTTCCTATTTCTTGTAAACTTGCAAAAACGATAATTTGCACCGAGTGCAAATTTCCTTCCGTAGAATTTTTTAGTTTTTTTTTCTGACGTTTGCTCTCAATGATAACATTATATTAAAACAATAAAAAGAAGGGGTCACCGGGCTTGTTTTCATGCAAACGCCTTCGCGAGTTCCGTTATTCCCACGCGCGTAGACATGCCGCAGGCATTCAAAAATCCAGACTTTATAAGATCAGCACTTGCTCATGAGCTGTTTTGACTACCGCTGACGGCTTCGTGTGCCCGCGCGGGCGAGCGGGCTCTGAACAGGCGTTTTGTTTTGTTTGCTGTAGTTTGATGCTAAAACATCATTTACAGTTGTAGTTGTCGTTAAAGGCAACCTCCTGGGCTTACTCTGTAAGATTTTTACACAAATTCTGGGTAGATTTGCTATGTTTTATGAGTCCTTAAGGACGTTCGCGCGAAAATTTTCCAGTGGATATAATTTTTTTAAATTTTTACTGCAGGCAGATAATGAGTTACTTGTGCCAGATATGCAAAAAAATGTTGGGGTCACCGTCTTCGTTTCAGAGATAAAGCGTGTGGAAAACTACCCTGGTTTCGAAAAATTGTCCCATATAATTGAGCACGGTCTACAAGGATTTACAATTTTCTAGTCGATAGATTTTCTTCATTTTTTCCCTAAACGTAGAAAATCAGTAGAGGAAATGATCTATCCAAAGAAAAATTGGGGTCACCGAACGTCCAAGATCGTTAAATCCAGGCAAAGCTCTAGCAATGGCCATCTGTCCTATCATTTGTTTGTTTTCTGACTTGGCGCGCGCTCATGCATGACGTGGCATGTGAATTTGCGTGCGCAGTAACACAGCGGTCAAACGACTGGGCACTCGCGTGAACACGCGCGAGTTTTAGCACTTCCGGTCACTTTCCCTCTTTATCCCACAAAATTTCCACGGTCAACCTCCGCCACTCGAGGCATCTCGGTACTAAGTTCAATCATTCTACCCCTACAAACGTTCTTTTCCCAAGTTTTATTGCTTAGGCAACAGCCTTTCTCATACGAAAATCTGCCCCCAGAGAGACCAACGACAACTATCGCGATAAAAACACAAGTCTTCATGTTTCTCTACGAACTCGTAAATTCGACAAGAAAATTCACTATTGTTGCAGAGATAGTTTCTTTGTTGAAAAAGATATATAAAAGAGACGCCCCTTTTAGAGCTGTGTTTAAGGTAAAAACCTTAGCTGTTTTGTTTTCGGCTTATCCTTGCGAAATGAAACACATACCGCGAAATTTAAATCTGCCGCCATTTTGGCGCTACCTTGTTTCTATGGAAATGGTGCAATCCATTCCCACGCGCGCACGCGCGGCTTGAGCATGCGCACTCATTTGACCGCTGTGGGGTGCGCAGTAAGGATGCGCAGAAACAATTAGCGCGAGCGTCCTTAATACGTTCTCGGTGGCTGCACGATCGATCGAGTTTCCTGTGAAATTTGGGAAACATTGGATTCCCGAAACAATTTTCTTAAATACACAGAATTGACTTAAGTTGTTCCAGCAGGTAAAGCCTCCTTTATATGCGAATTTCGTCTCCAACAGTACAAAAGTGACCTTGGGCGAAAAAAGCCGCGCGCCGCCATATTTGTTTTTGGTCTTTCGGCCTCTATCGTTCGTATTTCTCACGCGTGACGCACGGTGGTGATCTACTCCCCGCGCGAGAAAACTGGTACGAGCCACCTTAAGTCAAGCACATGTTTAGGTTTAAAACTTATGGTTACCCTTGGATAATTTCCAGTCTCGATTAAGCTATTTGTTGCTAAACGTTGTGCAGTTACCAACCTTGAGCAGTGACTGAGTTACCGTGCAGTTGTGTTAACACTGATTTGTCAATACCATCTTTTGACGTCATTTGTACTAGCAGTTACTGATGTTCCATTTCAATTTAGACTATTGTTTACTACTACAAGAACCAACACAAGTTAAGTCAAGTAAATGTCTAGGTTTAAAATTTATGGTTACGATTAACAAGTTGAGTGAAGTACAATGTTTAAAATTATATGATTACTTTTACCAATATCATCATTAATGTTATCAGTACCTGGTTAATAGATAGTCTTAGTTAAGCTATTTGTTGCTAAAACTTGAGCAGTAACAAACAGAGCTCAGCAGTTTTCACAGTAGCTGAGTTACCGTACAAGTTTTGTGTTAACAGGTTTTGTCAAATTGTTAACCGGACGTGAACAGACGTACATCTCTTTAAAAAATTATTTGAAATAAATCTGAGTTTTAGTTCTTTTAAAATATTTTGTGTTTCAAATGTTGATCACTGTGTTTAACAACCCTTCAAGTCAGCTTTTTTGAGTTCTTTGAAAATGTAAATTTTTGCCTTCCCCTTCTCGAGGTCAAGGCAAATCACATAACTGTAATAACTTATTGCGTAAAAGGAACTGAATAACAACAAAACAAGAATCCTACCCCTACCATGCACAACTGAACACTGTTTTATTGATGCAGTTTGCCACCAACGGTATTGCAGTATATGTTTTACAAGAAAGCAGTATGAATGTTTAATGGAACAGAAACCTTTCTAACCATACATAGGGGCTTTCGTCAATTTTTGGGGGTGTTTAAATTTGGAGGTTTTTGCTTCCTTACCCTGAAACGAAACACGTATTGATCAATGTAAAAATTTTCTTGTTGGAGAAATAAATAGCAAAACAAAAGAATGTTAAAATATGACAACAAAGTTCAATCATACTTCTTGTCAATGTCAAAGCCCACACATGTACGCATTGCGGACCATTTATTTCCTGTTGCCTTTAACACTTTTCAAAAATTCGAGAGCTTCTTTGTGTTTAGGAGACAACCTTGAGCCGGTTCTGATCTCATAACAGTGCCTCTCGCTTCCTGCAGATTCGTGTAAAGAGATCAAGGCTAGTGAAGGAGGACAAGCGCCCAGCGCTAATTACAGGTTGGACCTCGAGAAGAACGGAAATCCTACTGTGGCATGACAACTGACGGTGTTAATTAATGGATATAAGGGTGCGTTCCTTTGGGGTGATCTGGATCATGATTGGTGATCCAAGATCTCTCGTATCTTGGTGAATGAAAGGAGCCGATGAATTCGTGACTTGGGTGGATTCATCGGTTCCTTTAATGCAACATTATTTGAGTGATCTTGGATCGCTGATCCTGATCCAGATCACCCCAAAGGAACGCATCCTAATATTGAGTAGAACAGGTCATACCTTGCTTTTAGACAATCGAGTACAGAGGCCCCTCGACTTGTCTCAATAGTAGCTTAATGAGTTTATAAAGTCAATTACGACCACAATTTAATTCACACTTACAGAAGGTTACACTAAGATTTTATTACTGTTCACTACTTAGAAACAGTTTTTTTACAGTCTCATCAGTGGGTTGGTATTCCTATAGTCCGAGTGACTCTTGTAAGCACATCCGGGACTCTGGGTGAAACCCTTTGAACACGGAGCGAGCCTATAAACGGTCAGCGGTTTGCACTTTGTTTGCTAAAACACGGCATTTACATTGAGTAAACATCTCGAAAACAATCGATATGCTTTCACAAGTGAAATAACAAAAATAAGAAGTTAAAATGCATGTATATGAAGTCTAAATTCTTCTTCTGTAGATGCCATTCTTGTTGTTTTCGCTGACCTTTTTACAAAGAAAGCAAACAAACGAAAAAAACCTTCCCTTGTGCTGTCCCCAGAAATATTACTACTTGCGAATTTCACTGGACTACGACACGCCTGGGTGAATAAGCCAATCAAAGCAGAGTATTCCAATTTGTGATGGACGTGCTGAGCCGCTCAGCCTTCATTTATAGGCTCGCTCCGTGTTTAAAGGTCTACTGCGACATGGCAACCGACGGATAATTTTTAGAATAGAAAAGGCCATTGAAACAAACTAAAACGCTTGTTTTACTGTCCCATTCTCATTGGCTGAGAAAAAGATGTGATTTAGGGAAGAAGATAGTGCGATTCGTGAATAAATCGCACCGCTGAGAACCAATCACATTACAAGGATACTAGTGATTTCAAAATAGATTTAATAAAGCTTAAAATATCAAAGATAAATCAATGGAGACAAGCCATCCTAGTAATATTTTGTATAAGGGAATCCTTTGCGTTAATAGTTCCAAATGTTGCGAATGTTTTCACAAAACTTAACCCTTCAAGAAGCACTTAAGACCTCTACACAGATAAACGAAGAGCTGAAACAGAACGGAATGCGATGGTGCAATTTGCACAAAATTCAAACTTCTAATGGATATATTTTCTTCACTTTTTCGCTAAACGAAGAAAATCGGTGAAGAAGATGATCCGTCAAAAGAAAAATAGGGGTCACCGAACAACAAAGAACGTTAAATCAGGGCAAAGCCGTAGCAATGGCCATCTGCACTATCATTGTTCAATTTATTAATTAGTGCTCGCTCGCTGCATGAGGTGGCGTAGGAATTTGCGTGCGCAGTAAGGATGCAGGCCCAGGATTTTTTACGGGTGGGTGCGATCAGTTGATTATACGGACCAACGAGCGCCGGAGGCGCTCTTTACTAGGGGGGTCCGGGGGCATGCCCCCCCGGGAAATTTTGAAAATTAAGTTGTCTGACTGCATTTCGTGCGTTTTGAAGGTCAGTATGATAGCAATATAGGTCGCCAAAAACGAACCTAAAAACGTGGATATTTGTCAAATTTTGAACTTCAAAATTGATTTTTTTTGGCAAAGAGAATGCTTTACGTATGTATTTTACAATGTAGAGAATAACAATGCCAATGTCACTATTTAAAAATTACAAAAATAGAAATAAAGTTGTAAATCCGTATTGTTCACTCGGCTGGCTGCTGATCATCACGATCTTTCAGAAGTGTGCCAAGCTCAAGCCTCCTTGGGTGCATCTTGGCAAACAGAACAACACTATTATTTTTTTTTACTATTTTTTTTTTTAACAAAAAAGTGGACCTCAGCAGTCTGCGGGGGGGTGCGGGCGCACCGATCGCACCCCCCCCCCTCCCTACGGGCCTGGGATGCAAAGAACTGAATAATTAACGCGAACGTCCTTGAGGTCTTGGCAGTTTCGCGATCATTTATGTCATTTCAAGCACAAATTTTGTCTTCCATGGGATCATAGTTAATAAAGGAAAATGGTTCTGAAACCTGGCAAAGTTCTTTGTTGTGTTTTTGTTTGCTATTTTGGGGGTTAACCCTGCACAAAACCTGGCAAAATACAAAAGGTGGTCATGTGTGCTCATACAACTAACCAATAGAAGCACTGCGATTACGTAATTAGTCTATGAGTAAAGTCCAAGAGCATAAACAAAAGATGTGCGGCGTCAAAGACGTTCCATCGGGAATTTTAGCCTGTTTATTTGTTTCTTTGATGTTTACCGGGCTTCTTAACCATTTTGCTCTATTAGCTATGATGGGACATATAGTCTCCATCTCTAAACTTTGACTGTTAATAAAAAGCCTTTTCAAACCCACTACCCATTCCAAAATACCAAAAGTTTCCAAGTCAATTCAGTAACCTCTTGTAAGCGGCCACTTCTCGTAAGCGACCGCGACCACTTTTAGAACTGAAAGTTTGAAATTTTCTTTTGTTTTTAACCCCCCGTAAGCGACCATTTGACAGATAATAAAGCAGAAACTGGATAATAAGTTGTAACATTATCGAATTACTAGGTAATACAAGAGACGGGAAATTTCTCAAAGGGAAGTACCGGATTTTTTTGCAAGAAATTGACTTTTCATATGAATACAACATTTAAAACATGGGGTAGGTCTCTGTACTTTTCATATGCCGATGAGGCAAAATTTTGACCCAATATGGTCCAAGCTCTCGTAAGCGATCACCTCCCGTAAGCGACCACCAGGGCTTGACATATTGGGTAGTCGCTCACGGGAGGTTCGACTGTATTACGATACTAACATTACATATAGCCTGCGTAGCTTGGCGGTTAGCAATTCGAGAGCGTTAAAACGAGGGGCGAAGCCGCGAGGAACCGCCTGCCCGGATGACCTACATTTTTTATTGCCGCCCCCAATGACATATTTTGTCAACCTGATGACAGGTTTGTGGATCGTGTTATCCCAGCCAATCACAGCGCAGGTCGTAATATGAAACTTCCAATTTGACGCGAAATGGATTCGCAGGTAAACACATCAAAACAGTACTATGCGATGCGGTGTTTGCTCGATGGCGACTAAGGGCAATACGCCGAAAAAGTCTCTCAAAGGCGGAATCGATAGAAACGGAAAAGATAATTGTCGAACTTTGTTGTTGTCTGCTTAAAATCAAATTCAGAGAATTTAAGAAGACCTCTTACATTTCATCGCAGTTGCCTGAACTAAGCCGAACAATAGCATATACAACATATACAACACGCAACACAGTCAACAGACTACATTTGAATCATGTGGTGTCAGAACGAACAAAAGGAGGAATAAACCTATACATCGAGCTCGAGAAACATAAGCTCGATCAAATATATGAAAGAAACATAAGAACGTCTCTAGACAAACGTATAGCTTTCTCGAAGTAAAGCTACGGCGTCTTCGAATCTACATACTGTACCTGCATGCAGTTTTAATCAAACAGCCGGGCCCGGCGTCACACTATATGATGCAAGTAAGCATGTTCACGGTAAATTTCACATTTTGTCCCTCGAAAGCAAATTCTTAGAGACATATCTTGCAAACGAAATGAGCCTGTAATGCATAAACACATGGCAAATTACAGAGGTGTCAAACTCTGCAAATCGGCCATGCAAAGCGACCATGCAGACCAATGACCTCTAAATTTGCTATAGTATACCGGCTCAGCTCTACCAAAAATTCCACTTTATAACACAACATGAAATGCCTTGATGAACACGAGCGAAGCAACAAAAAGGTCGAGAGATCGAACAGAGAACGGCAAATGTACAAATGTCACGAGCCGTAGGAGTCGTGTAGGCTAGTCAACCTCATTTTACACGGCCATCACATCTCTTTCATGAAGTAACTCGCTTACAGCTGTTTCTTGCTCAGATTTGAGAACAATTTCGCGATCTTCACGAAGAATATTTAGGCGTGATAACGCTTTCGAGAGAGCTTTCTCTGTCATTTTCTTGTTAATACGCGCCAAATATCGGTGTTGTCTGTTAGAGCGGTCCCTTGGGAGATTACCGAAAATTTTGATTGACGTATTCGCCTTCTGATCCAATGGGAATGGCCAGTACGCCAGCGTACTGGCCTAACAAAAAATACCAGTCATCCTTGCAGGCGGTTTCTCAGTTGTCTCTCCCCCAGGCTCCTCCTAGCGGCTTCGCCGCTCGTTTTGCTTAATTGTCTCTCCCCCAGGCTCCTCCTAGCGGCTTCGCCGCTCGTTTTAGCCCGCTCGAATTGCTTAAACCGCCAAGCTACGCAGGCTACATTACATACAATGGCAACATTGCTTACAATACTAACACTACTTACAGAACTAACATTACTTACAAGTTGATAATACCACACATAACTTACAACACCGTGGCATGAATACTTAATTTTTCTTGCGATACTAGCAATGAGTACCAATTAACAATACTACGCGTTACCTAACCGTACCGTAACATGCTTACAATACTAATTTTACTTACAATACTAACATTACTAATTAACACTACTGCACAACGCATTACTTACAGTAAAATAACAGTATTACTTACAATTATACTTAATTACTTATGGAACGAGCATGATTAAATAATTTACGTACAATACTACTTAATCCAAAAAATTAGTGGGGTAAAAAAGAAGAAAACAAATTAAAATAAAACATAACTAGCAATAAATTAAAGGCTTCGAAATTTGAATCTCGTTCGATGTTTCCTCAAGATGATTTTATATCGAACTAGAAGCTGTCTATTGCATGTTTACAGGTTAACGCACTCAGCAAGTGCATTGTCGGGATTTACCTGCACGAGTTCACCAACAGTGAACGAGAAATTTCAAAACTGCACGAGGCTTTGCGAGTGCGGTATTGAAAATTTCGAGTTCATTGCTAGTGAACGAGTTCAGGTAAATCCCGATAATTCACGACCAATGAGTGTATTAGCATTTTTATTATTCAAATTGAATACACTGCACAAAGAAATCGCCAAACTTTTAGTCAGCCGAAGCCAATGGGGTAGCATTTTACAACGATAGTGACGTCAATGAGGTTGTTTCGTCATAACCCAGTATCGCGTGGTCCAGATCAGCCAATCAGAAATTTCGGAATTCGTACAGTGTATGAAAGTTGAATAATAAACTAACTTCTTTACTGAATCTACTCCTTGAAGTTAACTTAACTTCTAGTATATGAAACGTTACAATTTTTGTAACTAGAAGTCTGGACAATAACGGACGTGTACTTCATTGTTTTGTCATCTATGTTTCCTGTACATACATGGTTACCTGCAGTTCCATCAATCTTGTAATACGAGGGAAAAGCAGTTAATTCGTATAAAAAAAACAACTCATTTTACAATATACATGTCAATGTTTAAGAGTGATCCACACTCGACTTTGCAGCTCAGCGGCTTACAATTTATCAGATGATAAGATTGGGTATTTTTCTACCTGAAGGTTAACAATATATGGTGAAAAATATCATGTATTAGAAAATAACCAAAAGCAAATACGCACGCTGATTGGTTTAAAACCGTGTTTCTATTTAACAATTAGACCCGTAGCCCGAAAGGGCTACGGGTCAATAGCCCATGAGGCGAAGTCGAATGGGCTATTGACCCGTGGCCCTTGAGGGCGAAGGGTCAAATTGTTTTAGTATCACCCAACTAGTCGGACAGAAAAAGCAATATTAGTAAACGCAAGCTGAAGAAATATTTATTTAGGAATAAATCGAAGCAAATCGTCACGCTCGATAGCTCTCGTTTTCTCGATAACGAGAAAACTTACCATCAAAGATCTTCATCCCGTACTTTGTTGCCCTTTTGGTCTTTTCTGGGATGGAATTATCAAGTAAATTATCTAAAAGTTCCTGTGAAATTTCTACAAAACGCGAAGAAGCCGCCATTGTTTTGGTAGGTTTTCAAAACCGGCGAATTTCGCTACTCGATGACTATTACTATTAGACCACTAGTAGTGTTGCCAATCACAATGCAGGATTTGCATTAGTCCACTAGTTGGGTGATACTAAAACTCGATAGAAACACAGAACTAGCAGGAGCTGTTGACGTAATGATGGCGCGAACAAAGAGAATTTACATTTTGACGATCGAAGTAAACAAGTTGTTTCTCTTTTTCTTCGTCGCGGTATTTCTAAAAGAAATAGAAAACATGTTCTCCGTGTTCCTATCGAGTTATAGAAACACTCGTGAAAGTTTGGGAGAACTCGAAAAAGCTGTGGAAACACTCGCCTGCGGCTCGTGTTCCCACAGCATTTCTCGTTCTCCCAAACGTTCACTCGTGTTTCTATAACTCGATAGAAACACGGCACATGTTTTCTATTTCTTAATTGTCAGTCATTATTTCCGGACTCTTTTGCGAAGCAATTTTGAAGGGTCAAGCTTCTCCTTCAATGAGACCCGCTGATGTTCATCTTTTCTTTGAGACTGAAATACATGAAAATATACATTTGCTTCCGATTTCTTAGACACTGGTGCTAAATCGTACTAGAAATTGAAAACTCCATGTTACAGCAAAGTTGAAACTCGATGAGCAACAACTCATAAACAACTGATCACGTTTTTTCAAAAAACAGAGTATTCACAACAGGCTATTTGCTCTAAGATCATCAAGGACGCGAGCAAGCAAAACAACCTCGTTCAAAGGGAAAAGCCCTGAGAACGAGGTTGCAAGCAAAAGGAAAAAATGAGGGAAATTAAAAAACCACTGTCGACGGACTATCAGAAAATTGGCACAGAAAACGAATAAAAAAGCCATCAGAGGTGCATGAATTTGTTTATAGCATTCCAACTGGATACAAAGAAGTATTGTTGCACTTTGGTTGTACCTCAGAACCTATGCGTGCAAGGTACCTGTGGACAAGTTTTGAAATGCTCCAAAGTTTTGAAAAATAGTTGTCTCCACAGGTGCCAGAGACATTTTGCAGATTAACAAAAGGTTTTATTATACCGATACAACAGTGTTTCAGGCGCTAAACACATCTTAAAACCGCGCAACAACAAAGTGAAAGCGCAGATCCTGCGTTTTGGGGTAAACAGATTCATCACACACACTCCTATGTTAAAATCTTTATTCGGCTTGTCCTGTGACAATTATCGAATAAACTCATCGATCAACACTAGTCAAATATATAACAATATAACAGTTTTCTCCTGTATCTTTATCACCTGATTGCATGGCCTCGTCTTTAAAAAGACCATTGTAGTTTGTAAAATAGAAAATACCTAACTCATCATGTAGCCAACAGCGGTGTAAATTGCATAAGCCCAAGAGGTTAATTTAATTTTATTCTTTTAGGTTCAATCCGGCCCACGGCAAGAATCTTTCTCATCCAGTTGAATACTCTTGAAAATTTGACAGCTTTCACTATCCAGGTTTGTTGAACTTAAAGTATTTTCTTTATTCTGAGGGCTTGATATATCTTATTAGACGTTTTGGTGTGTAGTATCACTGGGTATTTTTACGACTTGTGCCGTTTTTTGACGGGCCCGTAGGGCGAGTGAAAATACAAACAACTATAGTAAACATTCTCAGCGATACTACACATCAAAACGTCTAATAAGAGGATTATTACCCAACGATTTCTTTTCCCAAAATTCTAACTTGCCAGGTTTTTTAACCTTTACACGGCCGGTAGGAATGAGACGAGTACAAATATCGTGTGAATGATATTTGTACTCGTTTCTCGAGTTATTTGTACTCTACGAAACAGATTTCTTATTACTTCGGTGTTGAAACCACGTAGTCGAGATTTCTAAACTTTAGCATCATTGCTGAACGCGCAGAATATCTGAGTAGATTAAAATAACAAGTCAGTATTTAGTACGGTTTCACTGTTTATCTCAGAAGAAGCAGGTGCAATATTTGAACATAACAAATGTTCCAAGTTGAAGAAATGTTTTCATCTGTTTCATGGATAAGTCATCTTTAGGTAACGTAAAGAGTGTTCGTGTTTATCGCAAACCCCAACAGTTTTAAATAGCCTAAACTTTTTTTCTCTCCTTGTATGAGTAAAACAATGAGTCTTCAGTTTGCAGAAAAATTGATACGAAATGCTTGGTTTTTGGTATTCGTATAACTATACTGATCCCTCTCAAACGAATAGAGCATTTGAATTAACTCTTTTAAAAGAAGTCAATCACTAACCCAATATCACCTGGCGTAGGATTCCATTTACATCGACGCATGGCGCATTCCAAACAAACGGTTTTAATAAATATTGCTTATGGAGTGGAGCACAAAGGACATATTCGAGAGATAATTGGAAAGAAAAGTTTTAAATACATGACTGGGGATTTTCAGGAATACTGCTCAGTGCAATGTAAGGCACAAACCTTGTTATAAAGATCTATTTTGAGGGACGCTTACGATTGGAACCTTTCTATTTTTCCACCGCTTTCTGTTTCTTCTCTTCTCTTCTTCTGTTTCACTGCGCTAGCACTAGATCTACGCGAGTGTCACTGCACTAAGTCGGCCATATTGCCAATTACCGTGTGTTGTGATTTGACGCGAGTTTGACGTGTGAAGGGACGAGTTTGCCAACTTTTTGAAATTTACCAAAACGAGTTTGCCAACTTAAGTTTGCCGTGTGAAGGCCGTTTAGACTGACCTTGGTTTTGCTGTTAAACTGACGGTTTTTCCAGATCCTGCTCTTGTTATACTCAGCCGGTGCTTTTCCTGGTCTTGCTCTAATGTCCTCCGGCTTCCATATCATCTGACCTGCTGATGTATGCACCTAAGGACACAAAACTTTCTACGTTTTCAATGTCTTGTTCGCCAGTCAACTCATGTGCTCCTTCTCATTGCTGGTCAGATTCAATCTGAGGAGTTCTGTCTTCTCAGTGTTGATCATCAGCCCAGTTGCCTTACTGTTGACACTGAGAGTCAACTCACTTTCTGTTGGATTTAGGCTTTTGTGCTAGATGTAAGTGCAATATCGTCAGCGAAATCTAAGTCATCTAACTCGGACCACAATTTCCATCTGATACCAGTGTTAGCACTCTCTACTGTTCTTTTCATGATCCAGTCGATCACAAGCAAGAATAAGAGCCCCGACATGTTGCAGCCCTGCTTCTCCCAGGAATTCACATCGAACCAGCCAGTAAGACCTTTGCCATTAGCTACCGCACATTGGTTACATTGCCTTGACGATTTCAATATGGGGGAATCCCATAACTCACCTTGATTAAGGTTTCCCTGTGAACACTATCGAAGGCCTTCTCATAGTCGACGAAACATACTTACAAGCTGGAATTCTATTCAATTGCTTGCTCCACAACTGAGGACAAAGATCTGCTCTATCGTGCTCCATCCTTGCCTAAAACAAGCTTGCTTCTTCTATCTTGGCATCAACACCATCTGATATTCTTCTGATCAACACCTTGCCCAACACTTCTGCAACAACAGATATCAAAGTGATCCCCAGCCAGTTTCCACACTTGGTGAGTCTAACAATAAGACACTTCCTCCAATCTGTAGGAACAGCCCTACTGGCCCTTACCTCACAATCAATGTCGTGTAGTTTGACGACTGATGTTGTTATGTCAGCCTTGAGAAGCGCTACTGTTATGCTATTCACGCCAGGTGCTTTGTGTGCGTTCATGCTGTGATAGCGGCACCCCTGGATCTCTGCCTTAGTTAAAGGGCCTGAAGGCATTTCGTCTATCATGTCTATGTTGCTATCCACATCGGCCACTTGCCCTGGGTTGGATCTCTTCAGCACTTCCTCGAAGTGTTCCTTCCACCTCTGTCGTACCTCCACTTCGTTTATCAACAACTTGCCGGTCTTGTTGGATACATCTGCAGGTACCGGAAAGCTTTGTATTTTGGGTCACTTGGGATTAGTCTTTATTTGGAGTTGTTTTGTTTCCTGTCTTTTATTTCTTTTGTTTTACGTAAGCTTACGTAATCTGTGCTCCGGTACCTGCAGAAAGATCCGACTTGTTCCTTACCTTGTCAATTTTATTAGGTGGCTCGCTCGACAGCTTCCTTGTGGCTCCGCATAAATTAAACCTTTCATATACCCGCGCTTTGCGGCATCCTCTGCTTCTTTGACTACGTTGTTGGCCCATTCTCTCTGATCCTCTCGCATACTTCTCTTCACTTCTCTCCCTTTACTCCTCCTGCAACCTCGCCCTAAATCTTGCCGACCTTACATCAACTAACTTTTGCTTTAGCCCTTTCCTTTCCTCAAAGCCTTTCTAGCTCTCTGGGCTGATCCAGCTCTTGCTTTTCCTTGTTCTGTAGCCTAGCACATCTCTAGCCAATAGCTTTGTCTGATCTTAGTCCACTCAGTTTTCTCTACTTCGTTGTCGTGCGCTTCTTCACCCTCATCTTCGTACCTGTTTCCGTGGTCTTCGTCCTCCAGTGACAGGCAGCTCAACATGTTCCTTAATTGCAACTGAGATTGCTTCTTTATTTCAGGCACGTTCAACTTACTGGTCTCGTGTCTTCTGACTTGTACCGCTCTCTTACCCGGCCGTTCTGTTAAGTTTAAGCAGTGTCTTAGCTATCATAAAATTATAGTGGCTTGCGCAATCCGCGCTTCTATACGCCCTAGCATACTGCAGTGGTCGTTTTAAAATTGGCTCTAACAGCCACATGGTCGATTTAGTTATGATATCTTGGCCATTTAGCTCGCTGTTCGCGCCGGACTGAACCCCCGGGGGAGGGGGTACTCCCTATAATGGCCTATACGGGGAGGCTCCGCCCGAAAGGAGTACTTATGGCTGTATGGCTGTATCAGTTTATTTATTAAGCACTACATGAAAATGGCACCAAGACTTTCTTTTTCAACGATTTATTAATAAGACAAAGTTACAATAGTTATATCTATCTTATGAATAAATCGCTGAGAAAGAAAGTCTATCCATGTGTGGTCTTCAGTCAACGCGTCACGAAGCTCGAGCAGTACAGGACTACGGCGATCGACACGTACAAGAACACAAGTTGAACATACATACATCTTTAAGCAATCTGTAATGAATGTTCGACTCGTATTTTCCTTTAAAATTAAACTTTAATCTAGAATACCCGACCGTACACGTTTTCTTGACCTTTTCGACTCGACTTCTCTCGACTATTGACTTAAATCAGTTATAACTCGGTTTCGACTTGACAACAACAACGACCCCACCTCGTGTACCGAAACATAAACTCATGTTTTTCATATCACGTGCTCGCATGAAAGTGAGGCGATCCTGTAGACACTCTAGGAAATTTCTACTGAAAAATGTCATCACCTAATCAGCCATAGCATTGCGCGTGTCGCGCCACGCGGCACACCCAGTATGTATTGTCTCGTTTTTTCATATATCTTTGAATGTAACCGTTTTTCAGGCAGTCGCCTGATGATTGCTTCTGATGGAGCATGAAACTCTGAGTAGCGATTAAATGTCTTGGACCAAATAATCCAGCTCTTCGATTTTATTATTATCTATTGCTCTAGTCCAACTATTGAGCACTCTGATAGCCGATGAGGATTTCAACTCATTATTTGGTTATAGTATGTGTGTTATATATCTACGACCCATCTACGTGTAACTCACTGAAATTGAAACTTGCTCCGTAAGGCATCAGCAGAGATTTTCTTTTTACTTCTTATGATGTATTACTTTCTTGTAAAAGCAGTACAATCATATTTTATTGACCTATTGCATTTTTTGATTTAGTTTTTTTTCACGTTAACGTTCGTTAAAAAGTACGGTACCTATAAAGATAAAGAAGACACTGGAACGGTTTTATGAAGGTCGCAAACAAAAGCAATCGCTGTTGTGCGCCTGATGTCCAGAAGCATCTTGACTCCCGCCCACAAAGTGAACCGAATAAATGACACTTGTTTGCTAAACACGTCTTCTGGTAATGCTTGATATTCTCTAGCCTGCGTAGCTTGGCGGTTAGCAATTCGAGCGCGTTAAAACGAGCGGCCAAGCTGCGAAAACGAGTTGTCTCTCCCCCAGGCTCCTGGCGGCTTCGCCGCACGTATTGCTTAAAACCGCCAATCTACGCAGGCTAGATATTCTCCCGTAATATTGTTCATTAGCTTCATTACAAGGGCTTAGAAAGGGGATGCAGTGTTCTAAAGTAGGTATGTGAAAGGGGTACCTTTCTCAATAAAAGGTATATAAAAGGGGTACCTTTTCTGCCAAAATGGTATAAAATAAAATGAAATGGTAAGAAGTTGGACCTCCGGGCTGAGCCTCCCCGTATTAAACTTTGTTAAGTACCCCCCCCCCCCGGGACTGAACCCGATGCAAGTTCTCACTAAGCACTTGAATGGTATTTCTATGACAACATAATCTGGTATAGATCGTTTTCACGTGACGTCATCGCTTTCTAAAATCCGAAACTAAAGAGCCACCGAAGTTTTTATCCTCATCGGGCATAAGAGACCGTATATTTATATCTGATTACATTTTTGCAGCTCAATAGCGTGCTTCGTTTGGAAATCAGAGCATTTTGAATTTCAGAGTTATGTCGGTACGTGACACAAAGCTGCGATCGCATTTGCCGAAAAATATATACCTATCTCATGATTTGTAGCTTTGTTTTAGAAGTTTTGAGCATTAGGAAAAGTGCTTATGTAAATGCAGTCGCCTAGATAGCCAAAGTAAGTTCCATATGTTTACACTATTTTCCGGCGCCATGTTGGTGCACCATAGATGTCACCAACATTGCGTTGGTGCTGGTCTCCTTCACAGCTTTTTTTTTGGGGGGGGGAGGGATGTCACGCAATGTTCCCGCAAAGAAACGGTCTCTGATTGGAGAAGTCTTAAAAGGCGAATTTGGCGCGAGAATTACGTTCTTGCAAATAAAACCCAAGCTATGATTGGCTAATATCGGCAAAGGAACGTGGTTCGGTAGTGGGAAGCCATTTCTTTGGGAGGAGCGTTGCGTGACATCACACACAAGACTACTTTGGTACCTGCAAGTAGCAACGAAAGAAACAAATATTTAACTACAAAAATGGTGCATTTATTGCACAAATTTAGCCTATTGGTATGACAAATCATTCATTTGTTATTTATTGCTTCTAAACTATGTCATGTTTGTTATTTTCTTGGTAGTCCTTCGTTGATCGATATCACATCAAATTCCTCAGTCCCCAAATCACATCGCACGAAGACTTTCTAAAAGTGCTGTACCCTTCAAAAATGTTATTTTGTAGATATAACACAAGACAATGGCTAGAACTTGCGCCAGTTTTTACCCGTAGCCCGAAATATACTAAGTTTTGTCATGGTCACTTTTCAGTAAAAAAAGGAATCTAAATGCAATACAAACAAACAAACAAATAAACAAATGAAAAGAATTCAGTTCTCTGTTTACGCCAACGGAAGCGCTCGAGCGGCAGGCTTTCCTTCAATCACGTGCCCATCACATGCTCTGTAACATTCTCCATCTTTACACACTGGGAAGTCCGCAGTGCAGCAGTAGGTAGGCACCGCGGGCGGAGGTGGGCAACAGACTGTGTAAATGGCCTCCGTGCAGCATTTGTTGTGTTGGCAGCAAGTAGCGTTTGCATAGGGACAGCATAATTGCTCTTCAAAAGTTTTTTCTTTAAAGGTCAAGGTACCTGAAGGAGAACGGTGATGTTATTTCAAAGAATTAAAAACAGCTGATCGAGTCTTTGTTAACCAATTGGCCTTTACGTACTCAGCCAGCTTCTTTTCGATCTTGAGATTAGGAAATTTTATAGCTTTTACTGAAGTTTCTAAAACTTCACCAAAGTTCGTCGGATTTGGTAACCAATGGGTTTAATCTTGGCGAAATTTGTCCGGTGATTGCCTCCAAACATAACGCACAGGCCCAAATCAATGGACGCCTCTTAAAAAGAAGAATTTAACTATTGTTTCTTCGCTAGCTACACATTGGCCGCGGCCACACTAAGAGAGTTAACCGGATTGTTTCTAATTAATCAATGGTCGTATTTACACTAGAGACGGATCATCCGTCTGAGACGAGTAGTTCGTTTGATTATCCGTCTGTGTATAAATACGGCCAAGCAAACGGATCGTCCGTCCAGACGAGCTATCGCGATAGTTCGTCTTGTCAGACGAGCCGGTGGATAACTCGTCAAGACGGATGATCCGTCTCTGTGTATAAATGCGGGCAAAATGAATGAATGTGAATGTGAACTTTATTTAAGACATGGTGGCCCAATCAGCTACAGGGCTGTTATCCCGAGGGGCCCTGTACCTAAAATCATTATAGCAATAAAATGAATAACAATGAGCACTTGTGATCTGAAAACTTATGGTCTGAAAAAAAAACTGCAATATATCTGAGTCTAATAAACACATTAGGCTAAAATATTACAAGATAGAAAGATAATATATAAGACAATTGCACACTAATGATATAAAAACTATGCAAAATCGTCTTTCATCAATAGTGGCTTAAAAGCCTCCAAGGACGCTGCCCGTTTGTATGTTTCAGGTAAGGAGTTAAATAAAATCGCTCCAGAATATCTAAAAGTTCTCTTCCTGAGGCTAAGGGCCCAGTTATATGGTCTCGGGTACCCGAGACAACCCTTCCCCTGAGGTAACTTTATCGAGCGTTTATATGTGAAAACATAGTTCCAGTAGGCCGAGTCAAAGTTAACCCAGCATGATTATTCATAAACCTTACTGAATAATCAAATGTGCAAATATCCCTCTTTCTTTGGGTTTTTCTCGGTCATTCGATCACAGTGGGTTTTGCCGAGTTAATTTTTACTTCTTTAATACGAATTTCTGCTATAAATCCTAAATCTAAGCATTACGTGACATTCGCCACGCCGAAAGATGTCCCGGTCAGGCGAGCCAAAGCGTTTATATGTAGAAAAGTTGTCCCGCTTGCCAGGGTTACCCTACCTGCCGAGGTGAGACAACTCGCCCACCCGAGTTGTCTCGCCCCCGAGACGAGTTGGCGATCCTAATGTAAACGGCTGGTTGAATTTTAGAAAGAAACAAGCTAAATGTTACCTCGGCCAGGGTAGCTCGGGGGGAGGGTTGTCTCGGGTACCCGAGACCATATAACTGGGCCCTAAGCTTGGATCTTGAAGGCTGAATATCTTCACGCCGACGTGTATTGTAACTATAGAAACTGTAGTTTCTACTAAAATAATCATAAAGATACTGGGGCACTAAATTATTGAGACATTTGTAGACTAAGATAGAAGAACTATCCACGAAAACTACACCTCGTTATAAGAAGCCAGCGGCTGTTTTCAATAAACTATAAATTTAAGATGGTGGAGATGGGGATTTCAAGTCAGCTGACGGTAAGGAAAATGAACGTGTATGGACGGAAACAGAGCTTAAAGTGCACCTAATCCCAAAATATTTTTTTTCGCTTAAAAAACTCTTTGCACCTGTTTGAAACGCAAACCTAATCTTGACTTTTTACAGGCGGTAGAAGTTAAGAAATCTGGCCATCGTCTGTTCCACGGTCGAGGAAGTAAGGGGAATGGG
This sequence comes from Micromussa lordhowensis, assembly GCA_964020085.1. Lineage (NCBI taxonomy): Eukaryota > Metazoa > Cnidaria > Anthozoa > Scleractinia > Lobophylliidae > Micromussa > Micromussa lordhowensis. The sequence continues at coordinate 34,923,134 of OZ026599.1, read as the reverse complement.
TTTATTCCTGGGTTGACGTCACAAACTTCTTTGCATGCACGTTTACAAAGACTTAATACGATGCAAATCAGTCTGTGACGTCAACCCAGGAATAGACCCATGCCCCTTACTAGCTCGGTCGTGCAACAGATGATGGCTAGATTTCGTAACTTTTACAGCCTATAAAAAAGTAAAGATTTAGTTTCAAAAGGCGCACTGCGTTTCGAACAGGTGCAAAGATTTATTTACGCGAAAAAAATATTTTGGGGTTAGCTGCACTTTAAGTACCTCGCGCTTGTTCTAGCTGACGAGAAAAAGCAATGCGTCGTGCGGCTTGAGACACTTGCCTCGAAGAAATCTGCGAACTGACCAATCAAGTCTTCGATCGAAGAAATCACAAAGGACTTTGACAAGTTACTTTTGTCTGACGAGTTCAAAGAAGATAACGAACGAGAAAAAAGCAAGTCCACTAGGGCCCAAGCCTTTTCGTTGCGCTATCACGGAAATCCGTCTGGTATAAACTCGGGACGACGTACAAGATGCACTGATATTTCGTCTCATAGTCGTCCGTCCCGTATTTTTACTGGACGGATGATTCGGCTCGGGTATAAATCGGGCCAAATTACGGTTAACTGACGAGTTACCGAAAAATTGTGATGCGGCCGCTAATTTCGGCTTTTCATTGAACTTAAACTGGGTTAACGGTTAGCATGGATTTTACTTGAAGAACAATAGGTTTTTTATTCCAGGTTAGTGGTCTCTTATCAGAACCGTGCACTGCTGACTGGCTTTTCCGAGAAATGTGCCTGTTTGTGTCGGTCTGTGTGTGAGATGTTTTTCTCCGTGGCACAAACAAGTACGTATTATAAAAATCTTCTTCTGAACATGGCGAGTGGTAAAAGTTACAACAACAGTCATATTACCAAAGCAGGTTTCTAGTTTTTCGGATAGATTCAAATTCTTGGACGACTCATTCGACTGAGACGGAGAACAGCCTGACCACGCAAAATCAACATAATTTTCGAAAGAACTGCCTTGGAAATTTGTCTTGTTTGCATTAGAAAGAAGAAGGACTGCCTTATAGCCGATAGTATAGAGAAGCTGAAGGAAACGAAAACCAGAAATCAAGACCGTAGTCCTCGAAGTCTGTCATTTAGTTGGTTTATTCAGAATCTCATGACGTCAATTCTGAGTTCACTCACTTCATAGACCTTCTGATAACGGCCGCTCGCAGAATATAACCCTGTTGTTTTGTCATAACAAACCTTTAATCTTCATTTGGGCATTTTATCCAGGTTTCTAAACACTAAACCCAGGTAACTCTCTTGGTGCGGCCGCAGCCAATAATATCAAAACTTTTATCTTCAAAATACCTTGTTTGTCACCCCTTGCCCCTTCTCCCTTCCCCCATCTCTACTCCTTATTAGGGATTCGATACCGTTGGTGCAGCAAGCAGGGATTCCGTTACCTAAATCATGATTTCGATGGTGTTTATGACTGTTGTATCGTCGATTCGTCGCGTTTGCGGAGTTGCTGATCACCTTTAATACACAAAACTGACCCATACTGAAGTCTAATAAGACAACTTTCCTTTTCTTTGGAGTGTTAAACACGTAAATCCTGACAGTTTGCGATATGTAAATGCTTGTTTGAGAATTTTATGTTGCATAAGAGACATCCTTCCTCTCTATATAGCTATAGGAGATTAGTTTGTTTGTACTTGTCACGCTATGGTCATTAGCGATCACTCTTATGAAAGTGAAAGTGTGGAAGACGGAAGTAAGGCACAGGGGAAAGAAAGCTCTGTCACTCTTCTATTTTGATTTGAATCTTACCTTTGCAACAAGTCTGCTGTTCTTCACTGCCACAGCAGCCTGATGCCTTAGAGTCACAAGCTTGGGGATAAGGCTGGGAACAACCACATCCTTCACGAACGTCATTGGCGTCTTCCATACACCGAGCAGTTGCTTGCTTGCACCAAAGAGACACAGTCAAGTCATCACCTGCCGCCTTCCAGTATTGCCTCGTCAAGAGCTTTGCAAACGTTGTAAACTGAGCAAAGCCTGGCCCACCAAGTGTGAACGACATGTCGACCATCACATTCTGTACGGGACAGCACAGACCGTCGAAGGTTGCTATCACTCGCTTGGCATCTGCGATGGCCGTCTTCAAGGTGATATCCAACAGGTTCTCGATCTGGTCTTCGGTAAGGCAAGGAACGGAAGAACAATTGCAAGGAACATTCGACCTTGTCACAGGACCGTTCTCAAACTTGTTGTAGTCAGCTCCAATAGAGTCAAACACTTCCGGGGCGTCCTTGTTTTGCATGTTGAAACCCACGCCTATCGTTTTGATGTTCTTTGTGTCGAGGTAAACGCAGGGTTTTTTGCCTTCATGTCTTATTATCATTGGCTTTGGATCGCATTGGTCAGCTCGGAAACATTGGAATAAGGAAATAAGAAAAAGGGATAGTAGAGTCATCTCCTTTAACGCCATGTTTCCACGTTCAGATTCTCGGGAAGTTTGACTCGTTGAGCACTTCCCTTATGCCTCGTTCTCATGTGTCACGCGTATCACGCACTAGCAGTCACGAACAGTCACGGAGAATTCAAGTATCAATGACTTCCGTTAAGCAATCGAAAAGTTCCAGATTTTCACGTTGTCGGCATTTGACTACAACTACCAGAATTCCTTTAGCCTGCGTAGCAGCCGTTTCCTTTCCTTTTCCAGGCGGAGAGATCGAACAGCCGAGCGAGCAAGCAGGCGAGTGAAGGAGCGGGCCTGGGGTGAGGAAAAAAGTGGGGATAAGTGGGGAAGGGGGAAGGGGGAAGGGGGAAGGGGGAAGGGGGAAGGGGGAAGGGGGAAGGGGAAAGGAGGAAGGGGGAAGGGGAAGAGGAAAGGAGGAGGGGTGGGGAAGGAATCGCTCGCCTCACCCCTCCCCCTGCTCCTTATTTTCGCACTGACTCGCAGTTTCGTTTCATTTGCGTGCTTTTCTGAAAACGTCTGCTACGCAGGCTAGAATTTTTCTTTCATTTTTTCTTTATTAATTGTTTAAATTTTCAAGCCCCAGTGGGATTTAAAATAAACAGAAAAGTGAAGGATTCTGGTAGTTGTAGTCAGATAATGCCATCATGCAATTCTGTTATCCAATAATAATAATAATAATAATAATAATAATAATTGAATAATTATTATTATTAGAAAATTAATTATTAATTATTATTAGAAAAAAGCTTAGATTTTTGATTCAGCCTATTCTTTAGGAATGTTTCATACAGCTTTCATTTGCTTTATTAAGAACTGTACACAGATGCGTCAGAGGTGCTAGATATTCTTTCAAATCAGGTCTCAAAAGACTTCACTCTCGCTGTAGCTAGTCTACAAATGTATTCAATAATGTTAGACTAAGATTTTTTAATTTAGCTTTTTCTTTAGTAATTTTTAATAATTGAGTTTTTATTTATATCAATATACATGTTTATGGAAAACGAGAATGATAATGATAGTTGCTCAAATGTTCTTTTAGCCTTTTTTTAACTTGTAAGTGATTTATTGTGAAGTTTTAATAAAGTTTTTGTTATTATTATTATTATTATTATTATTATTATTATTATTATTATTAATATTATTATTATTATTATTATTATTACCTTTACCGAGATTCTTAAGTTATAAATATTCTTTTTATACTGTACTTTCATCTTTTTTTTTGGAGCTGTTTTGACTTCTTGTAAATACATGTAGTAACAAAATTATTGGAAATCATTATTATTATTATTATTATTATTATTATTATAAACCCTAATGAATGCCTCATGGCTATGCAGGATCTGAAACGCTTGGCAACTTTGCTGATCAAATGGCTCTCAAGTTAACTACGCTCGCACGAGACATTCAAGTAAAATTTTAAATCGTGCTTCACTGAAGAGCTTTCTTTCAAATTCTAATTAACGAAGTTTTTGACAACAAGTCTCCTGCTGATTCACCTTTTATAAAGTTTTGATGGAAGCATAACAACATGTCAGACAATTCCGGCGCAGTTTGTATGTTTATACTGGGTGTGGCGTGAGAAAAAAGCTTATTTACAAATCGCTCGCAAGAACAAATTATGTTTCCTCATGCGTGATCGAAGAGTTTGTTCGAGTGTTCGGCTAACAATCTGTTAAAGAGGTGAGAACAGAATTACACTTCAGTTCTTTTAAGAACAAGTCATTAATACCCGATTGTTATTAATTCCCAACAGCCTCGTGCTTGTGGTGGGTAAAGTCACGCTTGACATGACTTTGACATTTTGACATTTTGAATTTTTAGCGCGAGACAGCCATGTGCAAATTGAGTGTTGTCGCTTTCCGAATTCGATCGGGTTGCTTTCCGTTTCATTTGTGCGGTATGGATACTTTGGAATGACTATGGAGTCGACTGGGAAAATTTTGGCCTTTTCTGTCCTGTTTCAAGCGTACACATCCATAACTTGTCGACTGTGCGATTTTTCGATTCAAACCAATTCGCCATCAAATTGGGTTCGCAAACCTTGCGCTTTCTTCTTCAACAACAAGCCTGAAACGAAATACATTGGATTTGAATTCCGATTGAGAGATGACACGACGACGAAACTAGCTTTTGAAGTCGCGGAAGCGAATTTTTACCAGTTTTTTCACAGCCCTTTGACGCTTTGGAACGCTAGCTGTGATTGTACTGAAGTACCATGTTTGAACGATGAACAATTGAACAAGTTGTTTGTTTTCAGCGTGAGACAATCTCGCGAAGAAACGAAGTGGACATTTCCATTTAATTTTACATTATGCTGCTCCTTACAACAAGCTTTAGAGGAAATTGTCTATCGCTTAGCCGAAGAACAAGTCGCCGCGTTAACAAAAATCCCTTTGAAAGAAATTAACATGCAAAAATGGAGAACAGATTTGATTGATGGACTTCGACAAACGGAATGGTGTGAATCTTTCAAAGCGAAATGTGACAATGTTGTTCATCGAATTTCGAAAGGATGTGAAGAGGAAAGGAGGAAGAAAAGAGATATTGGCGTCAAATCTAAGACAATGTGTGGTCCGTCTTCCTGCAATCACGGTAAGAGGCAATTATTCAGATCTTTCAGTCTCTTTTTATTCATGTTTGCATAGTGTTGTTTACAACAGGTAGTGGTTCCCGAATAAACAAATTAAGAAAGAATGCCCGGGAAATGCATTTCCGACGAGAAAATGTTCGAATTCTTCTACTTTCTTGCGTTATTTTTTTATTATTATGGCTAAAAATGATACAATATCTGTAAACAATGCTAAAAGGAAGCGAAAATGAGCTAAATATCTGATTAAGCTTACGCGGGTTACACCGTATTTCTTTATCGACTGTACATATGTGTGTTCTGATTAGGTATAAAATGTTTCCTTTCAGGGACGCGTTTCTTGAAAACTGACCTACGTATAAAACAATTTAATTACTTTTATTGCTCAGTTTAAGCGTTTAACCTTTTTGAATGTGTTAAATGTTTAGCAACTCAATGATGTAATTAATAAGCTTGCATATTGCTTTAATATTCATTTATAACGAGTGAGAGATATTTGCCCGTTCGGCAGTTTCTGACCTCAGCAGGAGCGAAATACAAGTTGGAATAAAAATACGGTTGCTACCAAAAAAAATATTAAAAGAAAGACTGAAATACTCCCGTTTTAAGTCAGGTATTTCAAAGTAAGAAACGCTTGAGGCAATCAGATTAATTTATCATATAACTGACAAGCAGTAACATACTGAAACAAAAACACAATAGCCATCAATTGAGGACAAATTAATTATATTTTTGGCCACATATCGGATGTATGAGTCAAAAGGGAACCGCGGAAACATTAGCTAAACATTAAGAGGCCGACTTCATCTTTAATATTAAAGGCGGAACTAAAATAGAACCCACTGTGTAATTTTAATCTACTGATTGCATGTACGCTACTGACAACTCCAAAGGAATTTTTTTCAATCGTTATTAATTTTTCGTCTTGTGTTGGTTGTCGTCAAGGCCGAATGAATGCAAAGAGATCGCAGAGGAGTTTGGTTTACATTTTAATTAAATATTCCTTGTACTATAGTGATTCGTTTTATTGTAATTTGATTTTTCAGGTGCATAAGCCATACAGAATTTTGAAACTGGTTATCCAGCATCGCTGAAACCCCAAGTCAGTTCCTCGTAAATTAAATAGGCGAGGACGTTTAAGGTGGCTCGAATCAAGGCGTATGCATAAAAGCACGTGCGGGATATACATAATGCGACATACGCAAGCGCAAAGGCATACAATAATCTGGCGCGAGATTTGAATCCAACATGGCGGACGTACAATACGAAGAAATTTTGCTGTTCGTTCTTTTATTGAGGAGAAGGAGACTCCTGGAAATCGAAGAGAAACCAAAGAGAGCTTGGGTGAGGGAGATCTTTAGAAAGCGAAAAGAACAAGGGGACTATCACAGCTAAATTATTTTTGCTCCTGTCTTTGAAATGAGGGGAAACTTTATCATACAACACCGGGTAATTTCTTACAGCCTCCGCAAGGCGCTCGTAAAGATCAGTACTTGCCCCTGCCGCCATTTTGTCCATGAAAACGATACGTGAATAGCATGTACGCTGACCATTGGTGACTGTTTTGCAGTTTCCTTTCCTTGTGTTTGTGCTTGCGTCGTCCCGATTTACACGTACGACGCAAGTGTAAGCACAAGCACAAGAGAATAGAAATCGAAAATTTAAGGTGGCTCTGAATCCCCTACGTAGAATGTTTTTAAACTTTGCAAAAAGTTGCATCTTATCATGTTAATTACAATTCGATAATAAAAAATGCGGATCACCGAGATCGCTTTTGAGTTATAAGCGCTTAAAGCTAAAATTAAGGGTGTTTTTAGCAGGTCATATTGTTGCTATGGTTACCTATTGTGCTGCAAAGTTAATAACCACTTGTTCACCAATGATTGGACAGTTTTTTGATACCATGATTTTGGCATCAACTGATATAGAGTGGATATAATTACCCATCAAAATGTAAGTCTTGGAAAGCATTGGAAACTGTTTCTAGTCATCTTAAGGCTCCGTCCGCACACCGGAGGAATTTGAAAACGTCGCCTTTGCGTTTTAGTGTGGACCGAAAACATTTTGAAAACGGAGCCTTACGGAATGGATGACATTATCACAATCATGATGTGATTTCCCTGCCCAAGTTTTTGCGTCAAACACAAATCTAAAATGACTGGTGATTGTTGCGTGTTTAAATTCCTCTTTCGTAGTGCGGAAGGAAAACATTTTGATGCGTTTTCAGAGTGAAAACTCCGCTTTCAAATTCCTCCGGCGTATGTATATATATATAATGTGAACGGGGCTTCTTGTGTAGTCGTGTAGTATGCAGTCAGTAATGCGGTTCTATTGAGCATTGATAGGTCCCCAAAACTCCATGCATATATTTATGGACCATCAAACAACCGGCTTAAAGAGCCGAAAAATGGCCATGCACGTGTTATGAATCTTTATACGTTTGCAGATACCAAGGCAGTCGGTGTAACCAACTGGTCAGTCCTGCTCCTACAGGTTGAGAAACTTCTGATAAGTTACGTAAAAGATATACGCACTGCTCACAATAAAACAAACATTCATTTTGTAGATACTGGATCAGTCTCCCCTACGCCTCTGATAAAAGTGAGGGAAACATCTCATCTTGGAGTACAAGATGCCATGAGCACATCTGAGCAACGCTTGGCCAATTCGAGAACACTTGTAAACACTGGAAGTCAAGATGGAAAAAGGTCAGAAATGGCGTCATTAAAAACAAGTAAAACTGGCACAGGGAGCTCTCAAGAAAGAACTATTGGTGTATTCAGCTCGAGTTTTGTCACAGAAGCCACAACGAAGCCCGCTGCCAGATTTTTCCTGACCTTGGTGGAGTCGATAGCGCTGTCCGCGTCATCTTTCATATCTTCTTACACGACGTCTCATTCACTGGTTGCCAGGAAAGCGATATCTTCAGAGGAAAGAATAATTTTAACTGAACGCATCCGTACTGTTGCTGCTTTTTATAAGTCCACTGAATCGTCTTGGAACTACACGGCGAGTTATTCCAAAGGGAAAGCGACTGGTATCTTCACAGCTCCTTTCCATAAGTCTGATGGCTCCACCTCTCGAACCAGGGTGCACCTATCAAGACTATCAACCATCTTTTCGCCGTTACACAGTACTCACCAGTTGTCAACGCAAACATCCGCAGTTAAAGAAAGCATTGTAACGGGATATTTGGCGAAGCTTTCCACATCAAAAACTCCCGTGATTGCATATTCGCCGGTGCTGGGGACACGACCACTGAGTAATCATACATCGACGAAAATCCCAGGCACTATTTCTTCAATACACCGAATCACTGACAAGGAAAAGCCAGGAAAAACATCAGTGCGCCTTATTGGTTTAACGCATTACACACCAGAGAAGTCAGTGCCCATGGCAACCGATGTAACGCAAAGCAACGCGTCTTTGAAGTCAACCAACTCTTCCCATGAGCTAGAAAAGTCTTCCTTGTTTTCTTCAAAGATCACGTCTGGACCTCTCCAATCTGAAACGCTACAGCGGTCTGTTATAAAGCCTTCGACGTTCCTGCATGCAAAGAGCTCATCAGCATTAGATTCGGCTTCAGGAGAAATCTCAAGTGGACAGAATAAAATGACAATGGGAGTAACAGGTGCTTTGTTGGTGACAAGCCTATCAAGGTCCTCTCTCACCAATCCAGTGTGGTACAAAACAGAACTTCTACACCAGTCATCGTCAAGTAAAGACATCAAGACTCATGTAGAAGCAACATCTTTAGCGCTGGCATCCAGATCAGGTCAAAGCTTGGAGTCGTCTTCATCGTCCATCATGTCGAGGATAACATTATTGTTGACATCAACATCGTCCTCCTCCTCTTCTTACACCATGATCAGCATCCTCTCTTCCTCGTTAATGTCATCTTCATCTGTGTTAGTTTTGCATTCACTGTCTTTGTCGCCGCTATCTTCGTTTTCATCGTCATCTTCATTATCATCGTCAATAGTGACACAGACAGCAGCGTTACCCATTCCCGCCACATCCCAGTTATCTTGCTCTATCATACCATTGAATTCAAGTGGACTGTTATTATCTTCTGCTGAAGCAACGCCATCAACCTTGTCATTGCCTGTGACATTTTCGGAGACAAATGCCTTGTTCTTGACACAACAGTCACGTGTACAAGCTATGTCACACTCATCAGTGACGTCACTGTCACCGCCATTTAAACTGTGGCATTTGTCATCCAAACAATCAAAATTCAAATCCACCGTTGCGTCACAGTCTTTGCCTTTGTCATCGTTACCTGCAACATTTCAGGACCCAATACGAATGAAAACATCGTGTTCGACGTTGACATCATTGCAAACTACACGCTTATCGTTGTTTTTCTCAACAATGTCATCGTTAACGTTATCATCATCGTCATCATCCTTAACGACAACAAAGACAAGAACAGCAACAGCAACTATCAGCCCGGCATCAACGCTAACACCTTCTTCTCCAACAATCTCACCGTTGTCATTGCATTTGTCCTTAACCGCTTCTTTACTTTCAATACCCTTAGAGTCAGCGTCAACATCAGCAGCAACAACAACAGCAACATCATTGCCGTTAGTATCGTCTTCATTTTCCTCGCTGTCGTCACCACTATCGCCTTATCCATCGTCAGCTCCATTACTAACAACCACATTAAAGTTAAAATCCTCACTGTCGTGCCTCCCTACGCTTCCGCATCTAACACTGAACACAGAAGCGTCCCTTACGCCTCCAAGAACTACACTGTCTTCTTTATTGTTAACGTTCCTGGGTACAAAATCATCTCCTCGTTCCAGCGAAACACTCGGCGATTTGTCGTACTCTAAAACAAAAGTTGTGCCTTCCAACAACTTTCCTTCACTGGAATCGTCTTCCTCAAAGCCAAGTGCAGCTTCACCGGTAGCCAATCAAACATTTCTGATAAAGTTCCTCGCTAATTGTAGCGCCATCACAAACGAGGATGATTTCAAGTCCAGTTTTATCACCGCACTGACCCATCTGTTACTGATCTCAAAGTCTGACGTCATAGTTTATGACGTAATCTGCGGTTCTGTAGACGTTCTTTTCGTGATCAAAAGCGCGCGTGACAGAAACTTGACAAGCGAACTTTGGGAAGTGATAGAAAATGAATCGTTTGTATTTACATACAACGGAACGAGATTTGTAGCGTTTGAATTAAGAGAGATCTTAAGGCCATCAGTAACTCCAACAGCTTACCCCACCTCTCGTTCAACGCCATCAGAGAGTTCCAGGCATGAGAGAAAAAAGATCGTTTTTGTAATATTCGTGTTTATCGGCTCCGTCTTTGCAGCCTTGTTTATATTTTTGCTAGTTGTATTTTTGGCCAGGTTTTCTCGCTGCTGCCGGAAAACTGGAAAATTGCGCGTGCGCAGAAACGGTCGTTGGCATGCTCCCTTTGAATCGGAGTTAAAACGGTTCGCGGTGCGCAGAAGTCTCTTCCAAGGAATAAACTTTTACGGTGATATCACTCAGTTGGAGGAAATGAAACAAGACGCTGAAATTGTTGAAGATGACATTGACATCGAGGACGAGTTTTCCGAAATTCACCCAGTCGATACAAACACCTGTTTGTTAAATGGCAGCAATCGCACAAATTCCAACAAAGTAGAAGAACCCATGTTTGTTTTCGACGACGATGACTCGTGTTCAAGTGTACTCTTTTACTAAAATGTGTTATAGTTTCGAAAAGAGCGAAAGTTACATTTTATAATTGGGTCGATTTCTCGCATTTGCCCATAGAAGTTGTCAAAGTTATAGAATTTTTCTTTAATTATATTCCATCCAGAAATGATATATTATTTAGCAATTTTATATATATTTTTATGGATAGATTTGTATACACCTATATGAACAAAATAAAGTTACATGTAACTAAAAAGCGGTACGGGTAGTTAGATTCTTCCGATAAGCTTGCCTTAAAGTTGTCCTCGGAATGTTTATTTACGGTTGAATACTAGACGGCATGGCGTTTCGAATGTTTTCTTTCATGTTTCCCTATTCCAGACGTGATCTGACACAAGATTTTGCGTTAGCGTTTCCCGGAATGTCCATTTTCATCTGTCTAGAATTACGTGCGTTTAACAACTCACATAACTGCTGAAATACCCTGCGTGCTCATTGGCTAATTTCATTGTCAGTAAGCGGGCAGACAATGAGTTTATCATTTATGCGATGCGTCAACGAGCGAGAGTGGACAATTTGACAATTTATTATCGTAAAAAATAAATTGATGTCAGTTTTTCGTGGGTCTGTCCTGTTATTGACAATGAATATGGTCATAACATGCGGACCGCCTCGTGGAGTGAAAATGTTATTACGAAATTCATGATCAATACGGCAGGTATGTTTTGCAGGTTGCAGGTTGCAGGTTGCAGGTTGAAACGACGTGTTTATTCGAGTTAAAGTCGAATAAACCCCAGTATAAAGGCTAACCGCAAGCAACCTAAGCTAATTTAGGCTAACCGGAGTGCTATTCAGGCTAACCGAAGTGCTAAGTAGACTAACTCAGACTTAAAAGTCCATTTTTCAACCTGCAACCTGCAACCTGCAAAACATACCTGCCCTGATCAATAATAGGAGAGACGCATGAAAACGAAAGTGGTTACTACTACCTTTATCACCTGGACATAGTACTTGCCATACATGAAGTATTTACTCAGTAATTAGAAAAGATGGCGACCGGTTTTCATGGCGGGCAAAGAACTAGACAGCAACTTTTTGATCTTTCTGCCTCAGGTTTTCACGAATGATCCTGTATCAGACATAGAGCTAGGTTCGAGGAATTCATGCTACGCTGGAGAGCGTCTGTGCTTTTTTCTAATCGCTCAGTTTCGAGGAAGGAATCGAGAAGATGCGAATTTCCAAGCATGGAAAAAACGCCTGCTGCGAGTGTGTATGTCCGTTAGTGTGAGCAGCATTGATTTAATGAGCAGAAAAGATGACACACATGCAGGTGGACTTATTACTTGCTGGCCTATTAACTCTTCGAAAGTGAAGGGAGATGATGCTGACTTGAGAAAAAAGGTAATCTTACTTTACATTACAGTAAAGCTTTGGAACTATTTACTGTACGTCTTTTCTAGCCTACATTGTAAATTCTACCTGGATGTGTGAGCAGATAGGTTAAAATGCCCATTATTTATTATTTGTGCGCAAAGTGAGGTTAAAATGCCCATTATTTATTAAAGTGATTTAACTTATTTGACCATTTTCGAAGCGAAATGTGTTCAAAGTGTTTACTATTTTAACTTCTGTCTCGTGTGCAACAGCTGGAGAATTTGAAGTGGTTTAAAAATCTTTATCTTGAAAGGGTTTTTATATGGCGTAACTAACACCGTTGTTTTTTAATTATTGCTTCTCTTTTTATCGGACCACCATCTCTGGCCAAATCTTGGGCAAGAAGTCAGTAAAAAACACTTTTTGATACAACCGGGATTTCTCTTCTGTTTAACCAATTTTGTTTGAAGGAAAGTAAAAAAAAATTGTATGTAAACTCAGCATTATTGCAATAGTGGATTTACAGATTTGAATTTTCACTCAGCTCGGCATAAACTTAAGTTTCAGATCATGTAGCTGATGTGAATAACAGGGTCTGGTTGTTTGAAGGGATTACTAATATATTGATGTTCCCCAAGACTTCGAAAAACATCAAGATATACAGAACATTGGGAAACAACAAGATTTGAGCCATTGACATGTGACCATATATTGACCAATAACAGCACACATTAGATTCAACTATAATCCAGCTACTATATATAACAAAATGCTTATATATTCACTGGATGGATGAATCAGTCACTACAAGTAGGAGATGCTAACAAAACTAACTATCCTGTATCCACTGGATAATGGCTTCTATTGGGGATATATTTAGTCTTATCCATTCTGTGGTCAAGTGTTGATATTGAAGTCAGAAAATTAATGCAGCACCCGCATACTGTGATATTGAGTTTTAAAATATAGTTTTGTCAGATATTGAAAACAGAGAGGAATTGATAAGATTCTCAAGTGGGTGCCAGTGCCAGTCATATTGGAAAGATTATCTCAATGACCTATAAAAGGAAGGATTGAAATTCCAGCTATTAATATTGAGATACAGTGGAATCCTTATGGCCACCCCACTTATACGGCCAGCTCGTTAAAAAAGCCACCCTGTTAATACAGCCAGATTTTTGTGGCCCTTTGATGACTAAGAATGTGCTAGAAAAATGTATTAGAATGTATTAGAAAAAAGTAGGAAAAAAGTACATGTACTGTATATTACAAAAAGTGTCTCTTTTGTTAAAATGTTTTGGGGTTGTCACTCAATACTCCTCTTTAAAACAAGGGAGGAGAGACTACACAATTGCAGGCATGTACATGTACCTGTATCATTAGAGTTGTCAGCTAGACTTTTGCCATTTTTTTATTTTAGATGGGTGCAAGTATGTAGACATGCAAACTACAGTTAAACCCGGAAACAATGATGAAATCATATCATTATTTTGACAATCAGTTATAAATACTGAGCTGATAATGTGAATTGGCCACCGTAAATAGATTTCGAAAGCTGACGTTTCAAGCGTTAGCTCTTCATCGTAGGGAATCGCTCCAATGTAGGGCTAATGCTCAAAAATATGTCAGCTTTCGAATCTCTTTATGGTGGCCAATTCACAAATTATCAACTCAGTTGATAAAACCAAATTATCTTAGAATTCTCCCCACCGACACAGCACCACAGTTTCTTTAGAAACTTATCCCCTTTACTGATTATAAATACTGTATGTTATCTCTGTAACAGATTGAGCCAAAAATTACAACTCGTGGAGATATCATTTATCCTCTAAATGTTGTGCTCGACTCATTGCCAGCTTTGACCAGAAGAATGCGTTTGTCTGTGAATGTTTGGACACCTGAAGTAAACATCTTTCATGAAACAGGAGCTTCTCACAATATTGACTTTAAAAAATATTTAGTACACCATGATCCTGATGATCTTATGGAAGAATCAAAGAATGCATGGCGGTGTATAGGTAAGGTTAGTTACATGTATCACTGTATCTCCTTCTTTTCTTGTTGTCCATCAGCTACATGTACATGTATAACTCAGTTCCAAATGAATATGGGTCATTGAATTCATAAAATTATGTTTGCGATATACATTGAAAAGAGCCTAATCCATGTGTTGATTTGTATAAAATGATGTAGATCATAAAAATGGTCAGTTCTCAGGGGTTTCATTAACATTTTCAGCAGGAGGGCATCTGAGTTTTACACGTGGGCAAAACGTTTTGACTGAACTTTGTTATAGAGAAACTTTCCTCAACGTGGTCAAACCAGGTGGGCAAAATAATCCTCACAGCCAGTCAATTTACCCAGTGCATGGTCCTTCACTGACCTCCATGCAGTTCTAGAACATTTTTATTTATAAATTCATTATCTTCAGAAGTTAGTTTGTTTTATCAAGGTTGTGCTGTATTTACATGTATTAGAGTTCTCTAGTAGAATTTACTTTATGCATTATGCATACAGTTGTTGTCAACAATAAATTGATGTTTTAAAGGTTCATTCATATTGAGTATTTGCACAATTGGTTGGTAAATACATGTAGATCCATTTGTCCTACAGCTGCAGGGTCAAGATTACATGTAGTTTAAGCCACAATGTTATAAAATACTCCACATTTCTTGTAAATCCTTTCAAATTTAGTCCTGTTTTTAGTAAGAAATTAGCATGTAAAAGAAATTCTTAATTGTGAGAAAGTATCCTCAAGCTGCTATCAATCAAATTTTCTTTAATAATTGTTGTTAATTGATTCGCAGTGAATGCTACCCTTCCAGTTATAACCCCTCCAACAGTTCGCTGCAAGTATTTTCAAGTGGCTGGCAAGCATTTTCTGTGCATTGAAGGTGAAGTTTGTTATAGAGCAGATTTCAATGGAATGCCCTTTTACAGTTACAAGTATTCATTGCCGTTTCTTTCTCGTCTCTTTCGCATAAATTATAGCTCAGTTGATGAAAAAAACACTTTCCTTTTAGTGTGACTAATATTTGTGTGGATCCTATTTGTTCTGTTTTGTTTTCTTCAAGTTAGAGGTTGATAATTTTTTTGTCTTCTTTAATTCCAGTTGTTAACATTTTGGGTAAATCAGTCCATCTTAATGAAGTCACTATACACACTAGTTCTGATGTAGCTGTGGAGAATGCAAAGAACATGATCCGCAATCTAGGTAACTTGAAGCAAGACTCAAAACCAAGGTACAGTACAGTGTCTTTCTTGTTCTTATTGATTTTCATGTGCAGTTCAATTTCTCAAAATTATTGTCTGGGTCTCAGCCAAACTGTATTTAACTGCTTCGTAAATAATAATAATAATTAGTAGTATTCATGGGCAACTTTTTTTAATGTTACCATCTTCCAAGTTATCACAAGACTATTATACAAATAACAGATATTAATAATAATTCTTTTCTGCAATGATGTGCTAAAAACACAATAATAATATTGATTATCGTTATTTTATTATTTAATTAATATTACTATTGACAGTTAACACTTTTGCTTATGTATTCTTTTTTTACTTTTGCAGGTTTTCCTGTTTAGATGTTTTCCCAGTCACAGCCAGTGATAATTTATCAAGTGAACATCCAATTCTTCTCAGACCATGGGAGCACTATGCATTTCTATTCCGAATCATCTATCATGAGAACCAGATGGCTTTTAACAAGGTAATATTTATCAAAGGGTACGTGGCAGGAGGTACATGTATATGCAAGCTAAAGACTTGTAAGTACAGTACATGTAAACAAAAACTTCTCCTTACCATTATTGCCCGCAACACCATCATCTAACAGGGTTGTCAAAAAGTTGTGAAGTAGGTGGCTTTACTGCTGGGGTTGGTGGTTTTGTCTTTTACCATCTTAATTTCTAAAGAATCAGTTTGAGATTGAATAGCCCTGAGTAGAGTTCCTACATGTACAGTGTAGTAAAAACCTGCATGTGTAAGAACCAACATTTTTTTGAAATCTGGCAAAGTGGGTTCTTGTATTTTGGGGTACATGTAAGTGACTTCTTAATTTCTATGAAGGAGATACGCATAGTTGTTGATTACCAGAAAAATTGATAAACCTGGGTTTGGTCCTTAAATATACTAACAGTATTTGTTTACAACTTATGTCTTATGATGAGCCTAACACAACTTATTACAGCATGATTATTATACAGTGTTGTCTCTATTACAAGAGTTCATAATTTAACTGTATCTCGCTTATTTTTTGGGGGGTTTAAAATGGCAAATTTCTGTCAGCAGGTTTTAAACAGCTACATATAGGTTCTTACATGCAGATTTTTATTGAACCTGCCATTAGAGCATGGCTTAGATGCCTTGCTTGTTTCTGCCTCCAGCTGCCTACTTTAATTTGACAATGAAAATTTAGTAGTCTGGGTGATAAAAAATAAATAATTATAACTATTTTAAAGTCACGAACCTACCACCAAATTTCCAGAACTAATATTAAAACAAATCTGTTGTGTGTGTTGTGCTTGGTGAAGGAAGGATAATTATCCTTTGTAAAGTAATGATGTCAAATTGTTAACAAATGGTGACTGTGATAAGATAACATTAGTGGACAATCTCAATTCTGTTACAGATTATTTGACAACAAGACAATATAGATTGTAAGTTATGAATGTGTAACTAGGGAGGGTTACTGGCTTTGTGACCATCATTCATAACCCATGGGGTGGAAAAAAAATCTGCAGACCAGACAGCAGGGAAGGCTCTTGTCTGTTGTGGTTCTACATGTACATGTCTACAGATGGTGTCTCACTTTCAATTTCGGTACATAACAAGTTACTAAAATGACTACCATGATGTATGTTTGCATGAAAATGATGATAATATTTTTAGTTACTTTCTTTTTCAGCACCTGGAAGTGGCACTTAAAGGGTCAATAACTTGGAGTGTTGAAACACTCAAGGAACGATACCAGGCAATAAACACCACTTACAGGTACTGTATAATATCAACAGCTTGTCAGACTATGAACTCTTTATTCAAATAATGGTGCATGTACAGTGTGCATGTACTATACTCCCCCCTCCCCTGTCTCCCTCATTCGGCCTCAAAGGACTCACTTGCACTCCCGGCCAACACCCTATTTCAAGTAATGGTGCCAGCCCCAAAACCCGTCTTTCTAAGCACCTCTAAAAGCTTGGTTAGTTAACCTCCATGTTCACAACCAGCTTAATCTAAAGTTTGTTTATTATCCTTTTCAACAGTCTCCCTGTCTTTGTTGTAAGAAGATCTTCTGTGAGTGTCAGAGCAAGTTGTCAATCAAGTGTTAGAAAGGGAGAAAGGTATTTAGTTTGATGATACATGTAGGTACAGCTAACAATACCCATAGATTACAGGTTGTGTATTATATAGTTGCACATGTCAACTATATTTTATTGCTAACTACTTACAAGTAATACATTCTTGCAACATTAAGTTACACGAACAAGCCATATTTAAGCCTTTACATAAAAATTTCAAAACTATCATTGTCAGTATTTTGCAGTGTTGTATATCATTTCACATTGCTAGTTTTTATGTGAGTAAAAGCTGTACAGCTCACTACATAAACTTCAGGTTTTGAATGAAAGACTGTTAATGGGTCTTCATGTGCTGCCAGCACACCTGCATTACTGTATGTTGTCAGGGTGCACCTAAAACATGGCCACTTGGCATGAAAATCTCTCAACTTTTCAACCATGATGTACAAGACATGAAGCCTCTAACAGTCCTTTATAATATGTCCTGTCTAGATTCCAGGTAAAGTACACAGTCACCAACACTGATCAGGATGATGGAAATGTGTCCCTTGTCTGGAATCCAGCTAATGGCTTGGCAACACATGATATCTTTGCTACTGAGCAATCTTTGGTGTGTTTGCAACCTAAAGTGAGAATAGGGTAAGAAACTTATTCATTTTAGATTGAAACTCTGTGTAAAACAGGTCAATGTGACATAAGCACTGTTTCTAACTGGTTACAGTTACATTTAACTACTAAGCTCAAGTATACTCCTGACCTGGGCACAACACAATGTTTAGTGCTGTTTCAAGACACATGTTCACTTGTCATTTTCAGGGACCATCAACCCTGCTAAGGACAGTCTGACATACATGTATTTAATAGAATATGAGGGCCATGTAGTTGTGAATTAGTATGAACGTCACTAAAGGTAGTATTGTTTTATGTCAGCTACAGTGTATGTCTTCTACACCAAGTAAGAACCCATCTGTTTTGCTTTTATACATGTAAATAAACAAGTTTGACATGCCAAGTTATCAAAAATTTGCTGCCCCCAGTCTATCACTTTGAAGTATTTTTAATAGTCTTCATATATAGTTTCTTATAATAGAGCCCACTGAAAGTTAAAACAGTTTCAGTTTTGTTTGGTAACCATGTTCTTGTCCATGACAGATATTGTCCATCGGGATCTTCAAAGACAGTAAATGTGGAGTTTTTGGCTGTACAAGAAGGGTTACATGAGGTAGGCAGAGCACACAGTGCTAGCAACCGACAAAAGTTCCTCCATTAAATTACTAATGCATGTAATTTAGCCATTGTAACCAGTTTCCTTTGATTTGGAATATCAAAGCAGAGGCAAGCTGTTGTTATTGATTTGAAAAATTAATTAGAATGAATTAGTGACAAGAAAAAAAAGTGGCCTTATATGCAGACACGTACAATGAGGATTGATGGTGTAATTCAACAAAGAGTGAACATATCAAATGTTCCTATTTTTGAGGAGGAAAGCTTGATTAGTTTGGTTTGACTGTGCATTAGTATGCATGACGTCATGTGTGCAAAGGGACAAACTTGGTGACAAGAAACATCATAGTTTTGTAACCATTCTATCAGTTGAAGTGAATGAATTTTTACTAACAAACTTTTGTAACAAAAACAAAATGCACTGACTGACTTAATCCCCTTCATCTTTCATGGGACTTAAGACTACAACAATCCTTCTCTATGTATCAATATTTGGTGCAGCATGTTTTGCTTCACCCCAAGTGAGTCGTACCCCACTAATATGAGGGGGTAAGTTTCTAAAGAAACTGTGGTGCTGCATCGGTGGGGAGTATTACAAGATAATTTGGTTTTCTCAACCGAGTCGATAATATGAATTGGCCACTGTAAAGAGATTCAAAAGCTGACGTTTTGAGTGAATAGCCCTTCATCATGGATGTGTTCATGGATTCGCTCCGACGAAGGGCTAATGCTCGAAACGTCAGCTTTCGAATCTCTTTATGGTGGCCAATTCACAGTATCAACTCAGTTGATAAAACCAAATTATCTTTACCTCACTAAGCTCAACCATGACAGTTTTGTGCCAGGTGGTTTTTGGCTGACAAGGTTATAAAGTGATAAAGTTAATACTTATAAATTACTAGCTAGACTGTATCTTCGCTAATATTAGCATATAAAACACATATCTGTTCATTCATTTCAGGTTGGTAAATTTATGAAGTGCAAATGGCACAGTGAGTCCGATGAGAGAGATTTTCCAGGCCGCCAATCAGAAGGACAAAATGTCATTCCTGGGTTCACAACAGTGTCGCATTCATGTCAAGTTTTTGTGACAGTTGTCAGGTAGCTGCTGACATGGGATTGGTTTCTCTACAGCATATACATAAGAATGATTATACTGCAATTATTATTTATTAATCGTATAAAATAATCATTATTGTGTATTTCATATCAAAGATTAGATGCAATGTATATTTGATATTGTCAAGACAATTTACAGGATAATTATGCTATCAAGATCACAATGATTTACACTGTATGAATAAATCCACAGGAAAATTTTTTAAAATTTCTACCAGATCATCTAAGTTGAGGAAAATCCTCTCTCATACTTCCATCTCAAATCAACCTCAGGTTCTCTGTTATAGTGTAGTTACTTATCATAATCAAATACAAATTATAGATTTTTTTATTTGAAAAGAACATGACAAAAATCTACAGTAGATCGTGTACTGCGCCTTTCAGTAACATGCATACCCTAAAATTTAAAGCTTAAACCGACAAATGCGTTTTTCGCAACTGTAAATCAAATTTTCAGCGGCTCCTCCCAGCTTCTGACTATGACTGTTGTCTGAACTGTACTCAATGATTTGATTGATTACCACACGCTTGGAAGTAGTCGGAAGCTGAGAGGAGCTGCTGAACATTTGATTGACGGTAGCAAATAACGTGTTTGTCAGTTGAGCTTTGAATTTTAGAGTCTGAATGTTATTGAAAGGTACAGTAATAAAGTCTCAGGAGATTGTTGATGAGCTAAATCTTTATAAACACATCCAAATTGTGAGAAGAAAAAAAGTTCCAACAATTAAAGTAATGTTCACTGTGACTTAGATGTAGTTGCAGCAATTAAACTGATATAAGTTGTTGAGAATATAGAATTAATGTCATTGAGGTCTGCATCACACTTTCAAAAATTAATTTAAAAAAATAATTTTAAATTAATTTTTAAAGTTCTAATGTGGAGTATTCTTTACTAATGAATGGTAAATTAAGACATTGTTATTCTTGAATAATAGTTTAAAGTGTTATAATTCTATCATTTTCTCCCTCATCTTGAATATTACATGTATATTTACTAGATTATTGTACATTTTTGTGCACGGGTCAGAGATCAAGCTTGTTAAGGCCTAATAACAGGTTGCAAAGTCAGTAAAATTCCCAAATTTAAAGACCTGTTAACTAGTAACATGTTGTTTTGCTGCAGTGCAAAATGATTTTTTTTTGCAAAATGTTATCTCTTTGCTTTTATACAACACTTCCACTCACATGGCCAGCAGCTATGTAAATTAATTGGAACAAAAGAAAATTCAACTCCCACAGGTTTGGTTTGGTACACCACCATGGCAGCTGTTTCATTGTTTTGGTACACCAATACGACTGCAGTGATGTCATGTGAAAATGCTGTGAGCTAGTCAGCATCGTGCACTGCTGTGAGAGATTATTTTCATTTAGACCAAACTTGCATGAAATCAAAGGCCGTTCATTCAAATATTTCTTAAGTAGAAATAATTGGTTTCACTGTCTTTATATACATTTTTATGATAACAGGCTGGTCTTTCCTGTATAAGATGTATACAATATTTATTGCTATTAACAGTCTTTTTAATCGCTTATTTGTGAATGACAATACATTAGTGCAAAGTATTATAATTAAAGGCTAACCAAGGACAAGGAACAACCTGAAAGTAAGTTTTATTAATTGTAAGTGATCAATAATTTATTTTGTCAGGAAGAGACATGTACTTTAGACACTATAAAACTGCAACTTAAATAGGAGAGAATATTTCTAAGTTGAAACAACAAAATTACTAGTTCCTTAGCCTTGGTGAACATTTAATATAATTTTGGCTTTTCAACAACTGTGCCATTGAACTCACAATTAGCAAACATTTATGCAAGGATAATAGTATTGTTAAACGTTCCAAAGACAAATAATTATAAGGCCCATTGGTAAAAAGATGCAGGATATTGTATGTCTGAACTATGAAAATTTTGTCTGTGGCACAGGCAATGTGCTGGTCTGGCCCCAGTAATTCAAAGGGTGGATGGCACTATTCATTGGATAAATCCCCATCCAGTGAATAGCACACTTTGTTTTGTCAATGCTAAATGCCGTACCCCCCCCCCCCCCCCCCCCGTTGGATACTGATTTATCAGATATATTTAACAATAATTCCATGAGCGCGCGTTGGATATGAGATGATAGATAGCCAATGAGGTGAGGTGCGTAGCGCCGAATTGGCTATAATCATCTCATATCCAACAAGTGCGAGTGGAATAATTGTTTTATTAAAAATGCCCTCAAAATATAGAAAACTAGACTACAATTAAAATAAAAAGGCCCAAAAAATCATGCATACGCTCGCCATTTTTGTAGATCATGGTATAATGGCTCATATACCATTATCCAATGATCCAGTTTTTAATAAAGCATGTTATTCACCCTTTGAACAATTGGGGCCTGATGAATTATTTAATTTGATGGAAATGTCTGACAAGGCTACAGGCCAGCAGGTCCAAATCTGTATTCAGGAATATTTTTGGCAAACAATGGATGGAAGTATGTAATAATGTGAGGGCCCTTCCATTGTGAGGCGCAAGAAGTCAGTGACTCAGTGTTCTTAAGTCCACAATGTTGGTCAAACAATGATCACTCCCACCAGGCAGAACCTAAATTATTCCACTGGGAATAGGCCCTTTGCATCTGGGGTCACGTGACTAAATTTTTACTAAAACAATGTTATGTTATGGGTTATAACTTAAAGAATGCCAGAAATGGAAAGAGCATATCAAAAATACCAAAATGGCCAAGTTTGCAGCCTCTGGTATTTAAGAGTAAGTTTATACGACAGTTTGAATTTTAGGACAATTTAGAGGGTATCTATGAAAAATGTTGCTGGAGAGCAAGGTCTTGCGCTCCAACAACTTTTTCCATACAAATCTTCTAAATTTTTTAAAATTCAAATCAACATTAAATCTCATCCTTAAATGTCAAGAGCTTCAAACTTGGCCATTTTGCTATTTTCAACATTTTTATTTTCCATTTCTGTCATTCTTTAAGTTGTAGCCCATAATTTTATGAAAAGTAGGTCACACGATGGCTTAGCTGCAAAGGGCCTATTCAATTGAAATTTAGTTAGGTAGGTGTAATGGTTCTCAATTGAATGAGAAATTTGGGCAAACAGGGTTGTGGCTTTTAAAAGGGGTTGTAACCATATTGGGAAATTAACGACATGAACATAAAAGATTTTGCTGTGGTATAGTGTGTAAGGACATTTCATATTTATATAAATATTAGTATGTAATATTGTTAGCCTGGAGGGAAAATATTTTCAGAAATGGCATTGTACTCACAGGGGAATAAAATGTTCAAATGGTAACCCAAGGATTTGTCTTTATTGTGTAATAGCTATGGTTACAGAGAGTTTTCATTGCCTGTTTCCAGCTCCTGTAGATCAAGGTGAAAATGTTTCAATGGAATGGCGACTGATAAAAACAGAAACAAGTGAAACATTATACCATGAAAAATTCTACCAAAATATTATACACTTAATTACTGGTCCTGAATCGAAGAACAGGTTAAATTTGTTTTCCCAAGAATCTTGATTTGTTTTGGGAAACATCAAGATTTGAGGGAAAAGAAAAGTAACTGTTTTCTAAGAGACCAGTAATTTAAAAGTGTGTTGATATATAGCTGGAGTTAAGTGTGACGTAGTAAGACTAGAAAAATTCAAAGTAACCTCTGGTTAGTGGGAAAGCAGGCAACAATAATTGCTTAATTGTCGCCTGCCTGGCGACATTTATCCAATGAGAGTGCTCGTTAGATTCAACCAAACTCTGGCTATATAACAAGATCAGATATTAAATCCTGTTCTAAGTGAAAGATAACCAAAACTTCTAATGTTCAGCTGCACAAAATAAGGGCATATCCCTTGAGAAGTCTCTCACCTATGCATTCACATCCATGGGCAACAGCCTTTCATCTCAAGTTTATCAACCTAATTATTAAAACTACTACAGCACCACTAACTTCAATCTCACAACATAAACACAAATGGAATATTGAGCAATCTTTATTTAAAAAAAAACTGACACACTTCCTTTGAAGAAAATGATTTACTGGTAATTTTGTTCAATGCGATTGGTCTTAAATCTACAGGAAAAGCTTCTTTACAGCAAGGACTGCTAAACCACTGTCCATTACTGATAAGAGATATTGCATCAACTAAAACAGATCAGAGGAGCTTGCAAAGCCAATCTTTTCCACCATTAGTTTAAGTCACTGCTTGAATTTCCATTAATTGTTTCCTCCCTGTAGCAGCCAGTGGATTTGCTTGCATGTGACATTCTTAAATATTTCTTGTTTCATTCACTTTCCTGTTTCAAAGGCCTCTTGACAACAAATATTTTTTGATTTGATACTGTTGCCATCAAGGTGAAGTCTTTATAATACACTGCAATGAAAGATAATTAGAAAAAGGAAAGTTAGAAAATTCTGATCCCGACATAGTGTCTACACTGCACAGACTTCAATGCATGGTGTCACTTGAGCTGTCATGCAAAAAGAATTGCATGACAACATACAATCCCAGTGACAGCTGTGATGGACATTACTATTTATGTCACGGAAAACTAAAACCAACAACTTATTTAAAAGTTACAGCGATTGACTGTTGAACAGGTTACTAGTAAGATTATTAATTGTGTTTGCTGAGCTCTGTAATTAGTTCCAAAATGTTGATATATAACATGGTGCACAACAAGAACATAAGTTTGCCTCTCCACTGGCCTTGAATGAGGTGTAAAGTTAAAACCAATCATTAAGTAGCTTATGCACGCCTTTCCTTGCTTGTCATTTAAATTACATACTGGATGAAAAAATTCTGGTTTTGGACTTTAATCAGAGTCTTCTCTTATTCAAGGGTGTGTTTGGTTGACCTTATTCCAGAATATTCCAGAAGAGTCATTCAACCTCAATTATGTTGCTATGAAATAATCCAAGCTCTGGAATTCTTGTGTGTTTTTTTACTTGCTACATCATGGAAACAGGTCTTTTATTGCTTTTACAAGGGAAGGAAAAGAATCACCTCTTAGCTCTTTTGTCCTCTTTCCAAAAGTGTTGTTCCAGAAAAAAAAAACGTTTTTTTTTGTTTTACCTCCACCCCCCCTCTATCTCTCTCTCTGGAAATTCCAGTTTCATTTACAAATTTTTGCTTTTGATACCTCCCTCCCCTTTGGAACTTCCAATAACCCTCCTTGGGGAGGGTACGGATATTTTCTTTAATTTAACCACAAAATCAAGTAGAAACGTTATATACCAACTCTATTTCCTTGTGATGTCACTAGTGTAGACTACTGAGTATCTCGAGTATTCTCCCTAGATTAAGTACTGAATGCTTGGAATAAACATAAAGGGAAATGGTTAAGAAGCTTGCTAGACAACAAAGAAGCAAACAAGCAGGCTGAGATTTATGTTTAAAGGTCCTTGACTCTGCACATCTTTTGTTTTATGCTCATTGACTATGCATGAATTACACAATCGCAATGCTTCTATTGGTTAGAACTTTGTATGAGCACGCACAACTACTTTTTGTATTTTGCCAGGTTTTGTACAGGGCCAACCCTCCAAATAGCCAACAGAAACCATAGTCAGTAGACTATGCAGAAACATACAAGAAAGACCTTTGCCAGGTTTCATAACCACCCTGTCAACTATGGAATACATAACAAAATTTCCAAGCCAAGCATTTTAGGCAAGCCTACCTGACATTCTCTTGAAGGTCTGTGTTCTGTCTCCAGATATTGGTATTTTAGCCGCTGTTTGAAGCATCTTGGTTATGGAGGAAGCAATATTTTCTTCATTTTCAAGATCACCAGATGACTATTAGTGAAGATCAAACTACAGAAATCAAACTAAGGTTGCACTCACACTTATGATCCTGTCTCTAGATCAAAGCATCATTTTGATTACTTGTATACTGCTTTCACCCGCCAAAGCTCCAGCTGGTATTCTGTTCAATGTTGGCGGGTATATTTAACTTTTAACAATTCTCCTGGGTTTGTCATATTACTACGGCAGGTGCCGTTCCGAGGTAGCCACCTACTTCAAATCTTACTTGTACCCAATGCAGTGAATACTGCATGGTATCTCAGTTTTGAGAACTAGTCACATCAAACCCCAAGATCTGAGTTTTGATCCAATATGGCCTTCATGTCCCGAGTATGTAACAGGGAGGGGGAGGGGGACTTGTTCTGGGCAAGCATCCTGTCCAGGGAGAACAGAAATACTCTATGCTACAGAAACCAAGACAAGTTCCTCCAGCCTGAGGCCAGTCAAGGGTATTTATATTCGCTTTCAGTGCTACGTGCATAGGCAACATCTTTGGACCATCTTTCAACATGCGATGTAAACGGCTGAAAGACGATTTAACTATGAAACTGACAATTTTCCCGGTTATTAGTATACATTTTATTTAGTGACCTCAAATGGCTGAAGAAGATTGTGAGCTTTGCATATCTCCTGATTTACGGGATAATTCAAACAGTCTGAGTGTAGAGTCAATCGGCTCTCAGTAGTGACTTCCAGTAGAATTACCGCTTTTAATATAAATTGCAAGGTGTAAACATTCAACAAAACAGTTGATTTATCTCTCAGGGAATTGCTTCTTGATATTCCTAGCCTTAGTTTGATGTCAGATAAATCCATCTTTCATGACTAAAATTCAAGTTTGACCATAAAGAAGTCTGCCATGCTTACAATTTTTACTTAAGGCAGGTTACATATCATGCCAAGAGTTGGTATGTCAAAAGCTGTTACCTATGCATGTAACACTGAAAGCGGGCGTAATAGTAAATGGTATTGATTTTACTAAACATCCATGATCTCACATTGCCTCCCCCACCCCCACATATGTACGAGTTTATTATACGAAACATTGGGGTATAACCTTTCACATCTGTCATAGACAATACTCCTATACTCTCTATGTTACAGAAACTGAGATTAAGTGCTAGTCTGTAAAACAAACAGCTAGACTTAAAAATTTAAACCAAAGATAGTAACAGTTAGCAAGAATTCCCAACAAGACACAGACAATATGCACCACTGACACTTACTGCAAGCACTGCACCATCTGAATTTAACACAAGGTATCCCTGGATATCTGGTATTTTGTCTAAACCGTGAGGTAAAGGATTTGCCTGACCAAAAAAGAGAAAGAGAGAACATTGAACTTTCACGCTATCAGACTAAACATTTTCCTTGTTTGAAACAAAAAAGAAATAGGAAAACACCAATCAGATGAACACCTCCAACAGTACTCTCTCTCGAACCTGTGGCTCTTTTATTTAGTTGAGGCTAATTTCACTGATTATGAAAAGACTGCACGCGGGACTCGAACCCATCACTTGGGCAATTCGATTCGCAGAAGATTGCGGGCTCGACTCAGGTTAATCGTAAATTTATCTTATAAATACGTTTTGTAGAAGTTGTCATGACTTTCATAGAGGATCATAGAGGGAGTTTAGCCTGCAATCATCGAATAATTTGGACTTGCCAACAACAAAAGTGTTCTAGGCCCTCTTCCAGTAAACGAACGAGGTGTTACTTTCTTTACAGTTTCTGCAAACGGGCTACCGAATGCAACGGCAACTAACAAGAAAATGAATCAAATCAGCGCTTTATACACTCCTAACTTGGCATTGTACTGTACTCACCATTTTGTCGGAAATCTCGAAGAATCACGAGATCCAGAAATGCCTTAGCAGCCGTGCCTTTTGTAGTCAATTGTTTAGTACCCAGTTTTAAAATTATAATTTTTCACGAGTGTAGACATGCTCGCCTCCGTGGCCTAATGGATAAGGCGTCGGCCTCCTAGTCGGAGTGCCGGGTGAGCACCCTGTAAGTTAGCCGAAGATTGCGGGTTCGAGTCCCGTCGGAGGTGCTTTTTTTTCTTTTTTTTTTCAATTCTTTTTTATTACAGGATAAGTGTTTTATCTGTTTCTGTCATACTTTTTGGGATAAAAAACCGAAAAGAGTTGTTTTTCAAGTCTCACGCTCTTCCACACGGCACAACTTGTAATACTGAGAAGATCAGCCAGCTCGACATACCCCAAAAGGCAGCAAAAAATGGAATCTTGTGAAGTTTCCAAGTTTGAATTCAGCAAAGATTTTAAATATAGTTGGGAATTGGGACTCGAAGAAGTCACAATCTTCTGCGCGACTCCGCGATTCCAGTGTCACTCCATACTCCAAGGCTGTCGGTCACGATGGAACCACACTCCTCCGGAATTGAGACTGTTCCTCTGGTTTAATTTTGTGCATGCAGTTTAATTTTGATTTTAGATTTTCGAGTTTCGCAGCGATGATATCAGCAAATTAAGGCGGCTCAAAACAGTTTCCAGCACTTTCCAAGACTTCCATTTTGATGGATCATTATAATCACTCTTAATACAGATGAAAAAATTACTCGATTCTGATTGGCTGAGAGCAGTGCAGTTCAAGTGTAACATTAGTGCAAAAAGTGCAACACCGGTGCAAAAAGCGGCTCGTGCAATTTCAGCTTTTTGAAAAACTAACTCGAACAAATTAATTCCAAATTGAACTCGAAACCGTATGATTGCCTATATACTTATTACACGACTCAGGCAGTCAGAGGGCCAATAACTAAAATCAACCAATCAAAAAAATGCTTTATTGCCGGTCCAATATTCCCTAAGTACTGGACCGGGCATTGTCCCGAATGATCCCGCACTTGTGCATGGCATTTATGAAAAACCAAGATTTCTTCAGTCGTATAATAAATCTATTATTAACCAAGCTTGCTCGGGACCGTACTGGGAGAATATCGGCCTGAGGTCTTTTTTGTACTATCAAGACCTCGGGCCGATATTCTCCCAGTACGGCCCTCGCGCTTGGTTAATAAGATGTATTTATCAGTTGATGCTACAGTCATGGTAACCGCAAACCTGCCCAATCATTGGTAAACACGTTATTATCATTTCCTGACACGATAGGTTACCGTAGCAACAGTATGACCTGCTTAATTATAGTTTTAAAGGGCTTATAAAATTAAAAAACGGCACGGTTAATGTTTTTTCTATTTTTTCAAATTTTGATAAGCAGGAAACGACGCAACTTCTTGGCAAAGTTTAAAAAAATGTTCTACATAGGGTTTAGATTTTCAAATTTTCAAAACTGAATCACCATGTACAGTGTACAAAACAAACATTTGCTATTTATTTATTTTGGCCCCTTTGTTTGTCATATTTTGATATGATTGCATAAGCCATTGCAAACTTGCTTACTTGGCTTATTTTAATGGCAGAGCCTACAGCACCATGGGTAAGAAACTTTGGTAACCCATCGAGCCCAAAAATATTTGGTTGTCACGTGTCTGTACGTACGACTTCCGTCCCATACTCCCATGCGGCCTTGCGCAAATGTTATTTCAAGCTTTCAAGCATTCTCGTCCCCAGAGGCCGCGCTCCTTTTGGTCAGAACCAAGAATCGCGACCTCTTCGACCTGACCGAGGCCTGACCCGATTTTCTGAGCATGTGCAGAGTATTAGTTTCGTATTCTCAGCCAATCAGATTTGTCAGATTGACGTGAATTTTCGTGAATCGCGGACTTCCGGTGTTGGACTGGCCCAGAGGTAGTTGTCTAGAAAACTTGTGAATAGCAAATATTATAGTACGAATAGTGTGAATAGCGGCGAACAGTTGCGAATAGTGAAAAATAGTGATGGGAAGAGTGACGAATGTATCTGCACAGGGTGGGATGGGATTTTCCCGCTAAGAAGAATAGATGCATATCAGGACAAATTAAAAGGTGTTTCTAATTCTGTTTTTTTTAATTCTGTTTTCACCACTGCAAAAGCGTAAATACGTCTTTAATTTATGAGGTTACCCTTGTGTTTTCTGGTTTTTTTTTAATGTCGGCGATGGACAGCCCTAACCTAAGAAGAAAACTTAATAAATTCACTGAAATTTCATTGCATGCTTATTAGGATAATGCACCTATCAGTGTCAAGCCCGAGGAGGGGGGGGGGGGGGGGTCGGGCATAGGGTGGGGATTTTGATATTTTCTAAAAAAAATTATCAAAATCCCCACCCCCGGGCAAAAAAGAATTGTCAAAATTAGCAGAAACAAATGGTTTACTTCTCTTCTACTACATAAAATTGAAAGATCAAATGCATGATGTCCGATCAAAATCCCCACCCTGGGGATATAGAAAATTCCCGTGGGTTGCCCGACCTCCCAACCCCCTCGGGCTTGACACTGATAGGTGCATAACTAACAGACGCAATATATAGCTTAGATGTTGTTGATTTTATAACCGGTCATCAGAGCAGCTCGTTCACTGTCGTTTGCTAATCATTTTTCCATGATAAAGAGGATGATTCTAACACCTCGGACGAAGATGCTTTCGAGTCGCTTCGGAGTCGAAAATCGAAGTGGACGCCCTCAGAGGGTCAGTTCGCGTCTTTTTAATAAATGCCGTCACAATATCAATAAACTTAATTTCAGTAGTAACACCAAATTTTCCAACCTTTCTTCGGAAGAGTAAGACGGCGCTAGAAAATCTTAGTAAGCGCAGAGACATAATTGTCAAATTGTCAATGCGGCCGAGAAAGGCGGCGCTTTGGTTGTTTGGCGGGCAGACCTCTACCAAAAAGAAGCTTTGCGGCAACGTTCTGACACCTCTTTTTATGCTTAAGTCGATAAAGATCTCACTTCCAATAACCAACAAATTGCCAAGAGCACTATTAACGACCGGCTACTGCTACCAATCTCATCATTACCACTCCTAGAACCTCGTGTATTTACTTTTTACCTAAAATTCACAAACCTAACAACCCAGGTCGACCTATCGTCTCTGCCTGTAGGTACCCTACCGAACTCCTTTCCAGCTATTTAGATAAAATTATGGCACCTATCGTCAGATTTCGTCAGATTTCATTATGGACATCACATCCCTTTACATCGTCATTCCTAATGGCGAAGGTGTTCTAGCCCCAAAACATCTTGTTTTCATTTACGCACTGTTAAGGAATCAAGGTCGGAAACACTACTCCACCTGGCTGAACTAGTGTTAACACTCAACTGTTTTTCATTCGCGGACATTTATTAT
Source organism: Micromussa lordhowensis (assembly GCA_964020085.1). Lineage (NCBI taxonomy): Eukaryota > Metazoa > Cnidaria > Anthozoa > Scleractinia > Lobophylliidae > Micromussa > Micromussa lordhowensis. The sequence continues at coordinate 34,892,351 of OZ026599.1, read as the reverse complement.
AAACAAATCAATGGAGTGGCCATTGATCCAAAGCTGCCATGCTATTGCAGTCGACCGACAGTTGACCGACAGGTTTTCGGGGAGCTCTTTTCTTTACAACTACCCTATTTGCGACTATTCGCTACTCGGGTTTTCCAGACACCCCCCAAAGGTCAAGATTCACTGGGGTCAAGTTGTTGCAATTGTTTTCCGCTCTTAACACAGAAAATTACCTCTTTTGTCAGTCCCGTTTTCTACGACTTTTGAAGGCAAAGCAGTTGCAAATTCTTCCTGATTTGAAACCGTACTTTAAGATTTTTTTTTTAAAAATTCCATTGTTATAATTTCGGTAACCTCAAAACAATTCGGAATCGCTCGTTTAGTTCATCCTTACTCAATCCCCACGAATATAAAAACCATAAGAAAATAAAACAAGCGAATCGTTTCCCAACATAAAATTCGCCACTTTTTAAAGGCCTGGGTTAAAGGCCGTACTTCACGTGAGCCGAACCTAATGACAGTTTGGGTCGACTCAAATATTAAAAGAATGCCTCTTTGAGTCAAACGTCGAAATTAATTCAGTCGAACCGAACTGCTACACCAAACAAATAATAAAAGCGATCTTGTTGGTCAGTGTTTTTTGTCTTTTTTTCAAGTTAAATGGCACCTTTAGACCTTTGATTATGAGTTTGGTTCGACTCATGTGAAGATTGGCGGCGTTTGACCCAAACGTGGCCAGACGTGAAGAACGTCTCAGCTTCTCCAAATAAAATCAGTCGAACTTAATTGGGTCAAACGCCGAACTTCACATGAGCCTAACTGGTTGAATTGGGTTCGGCTCATGTGAAGTACGGAGTTTGACCTGAGCCTAAAACACCAAGTCTAATTTGATTAAATTAAATCAAGGAGCAAGACTTCACAGTTGATATAGTGTACACATTCTTTATTGAAGGTTAATATTTAACAATACAGCTATTAAAGTTACAAACTCGTTGCTGGTCAACGATATAGCATTGGCCTACAGTTTTCATTTAATAATTTTCATCGTTAACTGATCAGTAGTAATGACTGATAGCGTTGATTAATTATATAGCTTTATTATTTTTTCGCTGACTGGTTGATAATAAGGCTAGTATCAATTTGAAGCCAATTTTGCGATCATTAAATAACTGATTTAAGGACCCGTTGCTAACAACATATTTACTTATTGACAATATCCGGGAGTTGCGTTTGATGCAAGCTTTGTCGCTCTAAGCTTGTATTGGCATCACTAAGGATAAAACATATCCGATATTTTTTGATGTCTAATATATATCACAATCACTCGATAACGTTTTTGATATATTTCATTTTTTACATCTTAACGTTGGTTTTTATACTTTGACAAATAAAAAACAGAGCACAACTTGCTCGGCCGGAAGCTTGGATTTAAAAACACAAACAAAACCCGAGTGAGTTTCCAAGCTGGATAGAGCTTGCATTAAACGAACAGTTATCAACCTTTGCTGGGTAATTTGTTTGGAATAACCTTACAAAGTTTGACGTTTTTATGAAAACTATTATACACAACCACAAACAGTCCAACGATGGAATAATAAATATACTTTTTCTTCCTCTGTTTTACAGAATTTACTCGTATTTTTCTTTTCTCGTTTACATTTTATACAAAATTAATAACATTTCAAATTTCTCTCGTGTCTCTACACTTCACTGTACAACAGTTGAGATGGTTACCTGACCCCTCGTAGAAGTTTAACACTAAACAACGCTTTGTTAACCCTATAAAATCCAAGCTAACAAACACCTCTCTCTTAACGCGCTCAATCACATCCGCGCCATCTGAGAGTCGAACCGAAACATGTCATACTGATGACGTAATTCTAAAACTCCATGCTCTGATTGGCTGTTGCTCGGTTATGAATATTCGCGCACAAATGACAACCAATCAGAGACAATACATGGAGTACTGTGTCATCATTATGAATTGCTCGAGTCGATAATCTTGCGGATATGACGAGAACGCACAGTAAAAGGTTTGCTCTATTGAGGCTACTAACAGTACACATCAATTTGAAAAACTAACATGAAACTCTTATCATTGGTACTTGATGTCTAAATATTCTATTTAAAAAGCTGATAAAAAGATGGAGACAAACTAAGGCTGAATCTTGAAATTGAGCATGAATTGTCCAGCGTTCCCTAGAACGTGAACCTTAAAATTTGATATGTTCCATTCACAAGAAAAGTTATTTCTAAAACGACGTACAACCAAGCACAGGGACATGTAGGAGATTCAAAATGACGTGTATGTAACGCTACCAGACACGGACAGCTCACATAAGTATAGAAATATAAAATAATGCTTGGAATAGAATATAGCATAACACAGAGAGAGACAGTTTATCAAGTACAGCGCGGTTTACAACTTCTCTTTCACTTGAAATAAAACCCGCAATATATATATTATAGCACAGGGAGCACACAATCTTGTTGAGTAGGAAGAGAGTAAATTAGGGAATGAAAAGAGTGAATAGTTTATCTTTGTTTCCTGCTGTTGCTTTTTACGCGATCTACATGTCCTGCGAAACACTATAGCGCTAATCTCGTACCTAGGCCTTTTCGCGATGTGCAAAACGTTTTTCGGTTTACAAAAAATATATGTCAACCGAAAAAAATGAAGGTCGCGTAAGAGACGACAGCAGGGGGTAACTGACGTCATCAAAATTTAAAAGTAAGGAATTATCAGTCCTTTTGAGATTTTGGTTTAGTTAGTTCTTAGAACAGCTGAAGACTTATCTTTTTTTACAAATTTTCAGTTTGATAGGGTTTTTCGTCTTGCGATAAAGCAAGGTTGGATTTCTAAGCTTTTGCGTGACACGATATAAAATGGCGGTCGAGAATGCTGTCACGTAGGTATCCGCTGAGATTTCGTAATTTGAACAGTCCTTGCATGAGAATAAGTACTCAAAAAGATGTTTATGAGCTCTCAGAAGATGACTACAGGCTTTTTATAGCAAAACTAAATGAGATATGTTTTTGTTAGCTTCCGGTCGCCATATTTGTGCCGCTCAGAGGGACACAAACATGGCGTCTCCGTACAAAGCCTTATACATTTGTGTGAAACATTTCCTCGAATATCGGCTCCAGCAGGAAACATCGCACAGACCTGAATCTTTGCGAGACTGTTTGAATATTCATCTTCTTTTATTTCTTTGATTCTTGACTTTATTTGTTGAATGGTTTTGATGATGGTGTGACGGTGAAAACCGGTAATTCATTCTTTTCTTTCCTTTATTTACTCTCTTTATTCTCAACAAGATTTTGTGCTCCCTGTGATTAGAGCCTCCAAATATGTAATACGTCCCAGACGGTAAGGAGTTGAAAGGTAGCTGAGCTGAGCGAGAAAATTAAACGAACATCGATATTCTCAATTGTCAATCAGTCATTGACGTTTTCTACTTTCATCGGTTCATGCCGTACCAATTAAACTTATACAATAATGGCCTCCACAGACCAGACATTTAGTTGACGACAACTCAGTGTTATAGAAAACTAATTGTGTCAGATGCAAGCATTCCATACACGGGAAAAACGGTGATAAACGTTGTTGTCGACAACTAAAGCAGTTTCCCTCTTTGAAAAGGGACACTGCTTAGTTGTCGACATCTCATCTCATACAATACGTTTTTTAGTTGCCCATAACATTTAGTTTTCGATAATAAATAGTTGACTACAACTAAATGCCTAGTCCGTGGAGGCACTGGGAACGTTTATGGCAATACCACCAAATTTTAGTGCAGTAAATAAAATTATTTTAATAAAAGATGCCGTAATATTGGCCAAGTTTGCAACATAGTTATAGAAAATCATAATTAAATAAATTTCCAGAATTTCAAGCCAATATGATGCATTCGTTTCAACTCATGTTTGGTTCAGTTTAGTAAATGTAGGCTTCTTATCTTTTCTTCATCATTTTATATCCTGACTTTAATGTGGATTTTCAATGCTGTCACTCGTAGATTTCTTACAAATAATTTGGAGAATTATATTTCGTACCATACCATTCTCCTGCGGTGAGTATTACGGCTAAATCTTTTTCGAAGGATACTTTCCTCTTTCACTAAAACCATCGAACATACGTATATAAAGGCTGAGTGAATTTATACAGTCAGTTTCAACCAACGGCAAATGAATGAAGCTTACATGTATTTAACAAATTGACGTCAGTTTTTAATGAGTCTGCCCTGTTACTGATCATAAATTTCGTCATCACATTGTCAAAGTAGCTGTGGATCCACGAGGCGATAGCCGAGTGGATCCGCAGACTACTTTGACAATGTGATGACGAAATTCATTGTCAATAACAGGACAGACTCATTAAAAACTGATATCAATTTGTTTTTTACCATAACAAATGGTCGAATTGCCCGCTCTCGCTTGCTGACGCGTCGCACGAATTTCAAATTCATGTGTCTGTCCGCATATTGACGACAAAAATTAGCCAATGAGCGCGCGAGAATTTCTGCAGTTATCGTAAAAAACTGGATTGACTTTGCATAATGATTTACCTTTGGGACACTAGCTCAAAATAACCTTAATGTTAAGCGCCGCCCCACACTACGCCGGAGGAATTTGAAAACCCAACAATAACCGGACATTTTGGATTTGTGTTTGGGGAATACTCGGGCAGGGAAATCACATCATTATCGTGACTTCATCATTTTCGAAAAGCTCCGTTTTCAAAATGTTTCCCATCCACACGAAAACGAAAGCCGGCGTTTTCAAATTTCTCCGGTTTGAAGAGCGTTTTCGAAAAGCTCCGTTTTCGTGATGGATTAGTTTAGTCGACGGTAGGCCTAACCGTAGAAAAAAAGCTGCGTTTTCAAATTTCAACGGTGTAGTGTCGACTCTGCCTGATAGAGTGTTAGTGAATTTTCTTTTTCAAATGCATATAACCTTTATCTCTAAATCAATATTCTACAATAGTTACTAAATAATGCTGCAAAATTTTCTTACCTTTTTACTTCCTTTGGGTGTCTTAAAGACGAATATTTTAACGCATTTTTTATAATAAACAGCGCTTTACTGAAGCACACAACAGAACTATACGCTTCGGTTTAATGTGGAGTGGAAACTTTCTGCATAAAATGGAAACAGCATTTTTCTGTTCCCCTCAGATATAAATACATAATTACACCAATTGCAAGATATTTTACAAACTTTAAAGGGTATCATTCTCAACAACTAACCAGTAAAAAGCTGACTTCAACAAAAATGTTACTGACATCTAAGAATGAAAAGTTTAAAATTGCTATAAATCTTGCAAATGGCGCGCTAATTAAATTTACTACGTTTTGAATCCTGCGAACAGCTATTAAACAAAACCGGCTGAGAATGATAGCTAGAGTAATGGATATAATACAACAATATTTCATTCTCTTTTCGGCTTTGCTTCTCGTCACGCAATTAAGACGATTGCGTGACGAGGAATGGGAAGACTTCGAACTGACTTGTGACGTCAGTTACCCGCCAAAAGAGAGGTTGCTAAGAAACGTCATACACTTTGCAAACGCTCCTACAGAACTAAACAATCAAATGGCCGAAATAAATAGTAACGCGACTGTACAGTTATTCAATTTGTAATTTTGTTCAGATTCAAGAACACTTGTTGGCATTTTTAAAAGGTTGATAATTGCATACTTTAATGGCTGTCTTCCTTGTCAATCGCCCTTTTGAGTCGTCCTGCCCTCTCCTCAGCTTTCGCCGTCCGTTCAATCCTCTCGGCTGATTTCGGTGACACGCCGCCGCACAAAGCTTTGACGCCATGAAGAATGCGCTTCACGTGACCAACCTTCGTCACGCCAAGTGCCTAATAAGGGAATGAAGGAATACAAACTCCGTTATGAGAGAAAGTCCACTTTGCAAATGTTAAGATAAGAAGGAAGCGAGAGTAAAAAAATAATTCATTTCTTTCCACGCTCACGGCAAAGCGTCTGAGGGGCTGTTTATTCAACACCTGTTTGACTTTCATACCAATAAGAGTTCGTGTGGCTTTCAGAACGAATCATTCCAATTCTCGATCAAATAATCGCAGTGTCGTGCTGAGTGGAGATTTCGTTTCGGTATTGGTGCTCTCAAACAGGTTTCACATGGCTAGCTTTTGTCATGCAAGCCAGGATAGTGTCACGTGTACCACGTTGAACATGGGATAAAAAAACGTGTCTTTTTCATCATGTAAACACGGCAATAAATCACGTAGTCACACCGGTAGGAACTCGCACCGTTACGCATTTTCACATGTAAAACCCCCGAGACCCGACCTAAAAATTGGCCATCTCCTTCAATCTTGTCGCCTCTTAAGCGGGAACCGGTGACGTATCACGTACCGTTAAATCCGGTCTGTCAAGATTTAACAGCTCAGGACCCCGGATATCATGACTTGCAAATTGCTCCTTGTATTCGGCTAGTCCCAGGCTCTCCAGCCAATTCCCGACCTCTTCCACTCCCCAGAACTTAATCATGCGACCTTGGAACAAACAGAAGTCAATTAGCTGCGATATTCTAAATTAGAAATAGAAGTCCAAGATACTTAGTTTAAGGACGTAAATTACAGAACGGAACAAATACGCCACAATGACTAACCTGAAGGCGCTGACCCAACTTTCGTCATTTCCGGTTTCTTGGACTTCAGTAGTCCAGAAAACGAGAATTTGCTTCGTCCTTTGCCTGAAGACTGCCTTTCAACCTGAATCCACGGTAATTGTTAAAATAACATCGTTATATCAATTTTTGTTTGTACTAAATTTGCCCATGTAATATTCCCGCATCTCTCACAAGGACCAATCTACTTTCGAGACTTCACCATCAAATTTGACTTAACTAAGCACTTTTACAACTTCTATCAACCTAAGTCAGAACTAAATAGGAACTTGCTATCTGGTTAAGCGGAGACTTCCAACCTGAGTTTTTCAATTTAGCTTTAAAGAGGCTATTTAAGGTGGTATGATACCCTAAAATACGGCGATGCTCAAGAAAAATTCAATTTCATGAAAATAGAAGATTTAAGACCCTTGAACACTTGTCAAAAACACTTTCAAACAATCTTGCCGAATTTTCCTCTAGATGAGTGTGAAATATGAGGAAAGTACACAGAGGTAAAAATTTTTTTACGTAGCAACGACCATAGCAACGGTTGTTTACTATAAGACCGTGACCAAAAATACAGAAACTATGTAGAAAAGTTTGAAAGACGTGTACAATTCAATTTATATAACTACTTGTGAAAACCTTTGCCTCGAATTACCATCACAGGCTCATTCATTTCCCTTATGAAAACGAATATTTCCTACAACTGCAGTAACTTTTTACAAAATAGAACAACCAGTACACCCTCTCCCCCGAGATCCAATCTGAACCCCCCCCTCCTCTATTTGTGGCTTATTAAATGATCAATTCTTCGTGTAAGAAACTTTAAGTGCATTTTTCTCAAATGTCTACTTTTACACCGACTGACTTCACGCCTACATTTCTACTTTGCAAAATATTTAAGTAGACTTTCTGAAACTTGGGCTAATCAAAGACCAATAGTGTCGTGATGCAATAAACAAAAAAAATCGTAACATTTTAACGCCTGTCACGTGACATGAGATGATTTGTCCACTGAGTGTGGTGTAAAATAAGGTTATTTCCAAATAAAGCCTGTTAAAAGCACTGAAAACAAGAATTAACTGTCAAAACTTAGGTTCATTGCACAGAACAAAACATAAACTTGCACGATATGCCTGTTTGACAGTCAAATTTTGTTTTGTAAAAGAGCAGGAAGTGTTGGCGTCAATACTATAAAACACTACCTCAAAAGGCTGTGGCTGGTTGCCATAGCAACCATTTTGAGTGAAACCTTCAAAATTGATTTTCTCTTTCCGAGTGCAATCGCACACAATTGATCTTTTTTCACCATATTTAAACTAACGTTTTGGTCCCTTTTAGGGTACCAGTCCACCTTAAAAGAGCTAGAGGCTGGCAGGATGAAGATAAATCAATTTAATTCTGCAGTAATTATGCGATGATGGATATCTCACCTCTTCGTCAGTTAGCTTTGTGAGTCCGTACGCTTCAACTGTCTTGCTGATAAGAGGTTTGACTGATGAAACAGTAGACCAGAGGTTTCGTTCCACTTCTGACGGTACCGACTACAAGTTGATTCAAAGAAAAATTAAACGGCGGGTTAACGTATCTTTACCATGCACAATGAATTAACTTGAAGGTTGAAATCGTACGGAATATCTCT